>APFE031370004.1:3907-17726 GCA_000404065.3 Pinus taeda | reverse complement strand
GGAGTTTACATATTAATAAGAATCATGATATATGTCCATTGTCATACTACATTCAAAATTTGTCTTAAGGCATCTCCAAACAAGAACTAGGAAATTTCAAAATACTAAAATAAAAATAGCTAATAGTGAAAAATGGCTTCTTCAAGCCATGTCATGAGCATCACTCAGATCTTCAATTAGCATGCTCTCCAAGTAGGAATCACTCTCATCTTGAGGCTCTTGCTCATCCATAGCAATTGGGGGTAACTCAATAAAGCCATCTGGTAATATCTCCTCGTCCACACACATAACATCATTTGTGTATGGTCCTTCATTTTTGATTAATTAAAAATATAAATAATCTATAAAGACATACAAATAAAAAGAATTATTATACAAATACCACTTCACCACATGGTGCTCATTGAATAATGAATAAATGGAAAACCATTTAAACCTTTTGACAGGTGTTAAGATATCGAAGTGTTTCCTGCGTTATATGCAAACGAAAACGAAAGTGTTTCCTTTGCCCTACCTTTAACGTCAGTCTACGTAGCGATCCCTTGACTCGCTCTACTGGTATGCACGCTGTCGATAGCCATCGCAAACTTGCTGCCCTGACTTGGGCCTTATAGCTAGTTTTGACCCGCTTTCCTCCAACTCCATTTAGTAGGGTCCATTAGAATCTACAGAAAAACCGGTCAGGCTGGCACCCAAAATCTTCATATTCAATATCAATCTAGGAAATTAGAGAAGCCTTATCCCAAGTTTGACAGTCTCTCTAAGCTCTACCACTTTCTTATCGCTAATTTGGCATTTGGATTTGATGTATTTTATATCTCGATTCTCTTCTCTATGATTTCTACAATTTTGACAGGAATTTCGTCTGTATCCACACATAGGAGTGACCTATAATCGAAGCACTAATAATTATTATTGTTAGCATTTAGAAGAAGATGTACCACACAATCAGAACCCGATGTTAATGCTAAATAATGTGTATTTGGCAATCTGATTGCTCACTAATCGAGTAAGTTTTAGTTTCTCTCCCAAAAGTTTTGTATTTATAGGATCTGTACGGCAAGAAAACTCCAAAACCATACACACCACACATCTCCGTCGACATTTGAACGCTAAAATAATTGTGAAAAACCTCGTGAAAGATTAAGAAAGCATCCTAAACGAAAATGGAATTAGTCTGCTATTAGCAATTCATCAAATTGCTTCAACACCAAGAATATTGTAGAGTTTTATGTCATATACTTTGTATCCAGGGATTCCAAGGTCCCTTTGATTACAATAGCCGTAACGTGAACATGAAAAGCGACCCATCAATTGTCAATCTCGATAAACGAATTGGCCAGTTTTCAATTGAAATTCTTATCTAGAATAATGTTGACCATATACTTTCATAATTCTTTAATGAGTTAATATCTATAATTAAAACATGTAAAATCTCGATAGACGAATTGGCCAGTTTTCAATTAAATTCTTATTTAGAATAATGTTGGCCATATACTTTCATAATTCTTTAATGAGTTAATATCTATAATTAAAACATATAAAAGAAAAGTAAAGAATCTAACCAGGTAAATACCGAAATATTTTCTACAAGACAAAATATCTCATCTTCATTTACACATTGAAAATTAATACTGTATTGGAATTTATTGAAATTTGTAAAAAAAAAAAATCCAAAACACAAAACATTAAATTATACTTATTTAAGCCATAGCAAAATGATGAATACAGTTGGCTTTAGCATCAACAGTTCCGTTGCCACCAATTTTTGCATAATATGTACAGGAGATAATAACAAAGGAGAAATAGACTCATGCAGGAGCAACTAGGCCTAGCAAGCAGTGTGATGGAGTGGTCACATGTTGTGGCTAATGCAAGTTTGGAGGAAGACTTGGTTGTTTAATTTGTATTAATTTCAAATTAGGTAAGTGGTTAATTTGTTGCCTAGTTCTGAATAGAATTGGGAATAAAATGGCAAATGACCCCCCCCCTGCCTCGAGATCAAGCCAAGTAGTTTAGTTTGTTTAGATTATGATAGGATTGATTTCTAAATGTATAGTCTATTCCTTCATTTGTGGAAGGAAACTGTTAGGTATGACATAGATGTAATTTCCTTTGTTTTCTGAAGGGGGGATGCTAGAGGAGAGATAGGGAGAGAGAATTAGAGAGCGTTGTAAGCCTACGGGCAGTGTAGGAGAAGAAGGCCGTTGACTAGAATAATCAGGCCAGAGAAAGAAAAGAGCCTCAAACTTGTATTTATGTGTTTCTGTGTGTATATATAGAGAAAGAAATGAATCGAGAGTGAAAGAGTGTGAGTAGAGTGAGAGGGAAATGTATGCAAATCACGGCATCAATGCGAGACTTTGTAACCCTGTTTAAATGATGAAATATTTATGATGTTTGTGTAATTTCTTTATCAGACCCTAGAAATCACATTGTACATGCTTCCGCATCAGGTTATTTGTGTTTTGATGGAGAAGCTATGAATACCCATTTCCTTGAATCATTAGATTCATTCTCATTCGTTTTATCATTGAAACCCCATCAACGAAGGCAAAACTAGTATTGTTTACTTCCACAAGCAAAAAATTCATTTACACTAAGTTTTCATGGAAAAACACTAAGCCGAACCGTATAGTGGATTTGAAATATTATAATCGGGAGCTTCGAGTCATATCGGGTCCGGACTCATATTTGCATCGCACCATTGGAGCAGTGAGTGTCAAAGGCTTAGACCCGACCCTTTGCGATTTTCGATTGCGATATATCACATCGGGGTTTTGGAGTGCAAGCGGCATATTGCTATTGCCGATAGCGATTACGCTATCACGTCGGACATTCGATAAGGGAAGCACTGATAGTTGCGGACCATTGGGACCTCCGATCGCCGATATAGCGATCCAATCTGAGCTGTTTGATCGTCCAGATCTGGATCTTCGCATAATATATAGAATCACTTTAAAAAGGCAGAAAAGCGTTGTTTTAGCAGTTTGAAGGGTATTTCAGTCCTGAAAGGGAAAAAACCTTGGTTAAGTGTTTTCCAAAGGTATTTCGGTTCCAATAGGGAAAAGGGCCTATATTTTGTGGAGAAAGAGTGTAAAGTGAGGTGATCTGGGGTTTTAAGGCTAAATGCCTATAAAACGCTTCCGATATGCATATATGTGGGCATGAAGCTTTAAAGGGCCATTAAAGGGGAAATGAGTCCCGATAAGGTATATTGGTTGTGGCAGTCTTAAGGTTGCACCATAGACTCGTATTGTATAGAATTCTATAAGTATATCACGTCTCATCACGTCTCACACATTTTTATGGTAAGCTTAGATAACTTTTAAATGTTTTTCAAACCAAAAAAACACTTTCTCTTAATGTAATAAAGAAAGTACATATATCACCAATTTTCCCTTGTAGGAGAGCTTGGTTACATTAATCATTCAGACCACACGATCCCTAGGCTGAAACTTTGTGCAAGATCAAATAAAGAAATAAAGTCACTGCTATGAAATCACTTCCAAAAACCATACAAAATGTAGAAATGAATCATACTACAAATAGGAACACCAAGGGCTATATAAGAACATTTAATTTTGAAAAGGTTTTGATCAATTTTGGCTGACGAAAGGATGAGAAGGAAATAGGTGGTAGGAATGGTTAGATTGCAGAGGAGTAAGCTTGACAGCGGGGTAGGAATAGGCAGTTGTAGAAGAGTTGCACCAAGGGGCTAGCGGAAGACAAAGACAGCTGAGTGGGTAGGAAGGTGCAAGAGCAGCCGAGAGAGCAACCGAAAAGGAACTAACAGTCGAGGTGACAGAAAGGAATATAAAAGGAGAGGGTTAGTAAAGAAGGGGGTTGGTTAGTCAATTGGCGAGGCTATGGGATTCGGAAAGAGAACATCTCGTTGTGGCGGAGCGATATCAAAAGGTTGGAGCCTGGATGAGTAGGACCCCTGAGGCTGAGATCGAGCCCGTGAGGCTAAACCGGGTATTCCTTGTATTTTCTTGCGGCGAAAGGCAAACATATATTTTATTGTTTTATTGTTAAGTTAATAGAAAAGAAAGGCTAGACTTGTTGCGGGATACTATATGCATGGGTGCGATGGTGTGATGACTCTTTAAAAATTTTGAATGTCTTATCAAATGCATGTATTTAGTAGTTCTTGTGTAATATCCATTATGTTGTTATTTATATTATGTTTCTAATGTATATATATTTGTTATCAGGTGATGCTTTAGTTGGTGCTCCTTGGACTCCATGACGAACCTTTCTTGCTTCCAGTTGCGGCATGCCTCGGGTGAGACTCCTTACGCTTTGGGTAAGGTGAAAATGTCAGTGTTGTCCTAGACTACAATGGATCATTGTTGGCCCTCTACACCTGAACCCACAATATTTTATCCTTGATGTCTTTTCTATAGAAAATCTGGTGCAGGTTAACCTGATAATGCAATAGAAATCAAATCAGAATACTATAACCTACTTTTACTATCAATTTGCGAAAGATTAAAGATTGAGTTAAACAATATAACAAGAAGAAGAATCAATCACACAATAGACATGAAAATACTTTGGGGAAAGCCTGAGCTAAAAACCCCACTATCTTTATTATCATACAGTGTGGAAATACATAGGAATTATACAAAGCCTTAGCTCTCAGAGCTAGCCAGCTCTTAGCACAATCCTCATAGATGCTCACATGCAATCTTGGCTTCTCTCCAGCCTTCCTCTCTACCCTCCAAGCTCCTATTTCATTGCACTGTTCCTCCGGGATGATCTACCTTCAACCATGTGGAAAAATTGATCTCACACACTTCATAACTGTGAAATCCTCAAGGATTTATCCTTGACTGCATGCATGAGTTTTCTCTTTGAGAAAACACATACAATTGATAGTACACTATCCTTGAATTTAATCGTAACTGGTCTTTCTCAGAATAGACATGCATGAGTTTCTGATGAGTGAATCTTCAGTTAACTGGAGTAGCACTAGTTGAGTGCATGCATGCATCAACTGACTGTTAACTCATCATTGGTTCCTCAAACAATTTGGAACTAATTTAATTGGACTTAACTCAGTAAAATGAGTTAACTAATTACAACTCAAATATAACTCAATCTTATCTCCTTAATTTAAGGGATAACTCTTGCATGACTTCATAAATACTTTTAACTTTAATTTCTCCAACTAATTAATTCAAAAATGAATTAATTAATTATTTCCAAGTAGCTGTTAAGACTAAATTTGATTTTAATTCACAATTTAATTCAAGGACAAATTAAATTGGAATATTCTTGTTGCCACATTTCAACACTCCCTCTCAACGAGAAAGGGATTATCTGCTACTCTGATCCTATCTCTATGGAACTTGAATTTACACTTTGACAATTCCTTTGTCAAAATGTCAGCATCTTGCTCCTTTGTCGAAATACACTGCAACAACATGATCCTCTCCGCTACTTGTGAAAAGCCACGGGCAACAAATCTTGCCTTATGCTTCTCCACACTACCATCAACATCTTGCTTTACCTTGTAAAGCCAATGGGAACTCACAACTGACTTGTTCTCCAGTCTCGGAACCATGTCCCAAACATTGTTACGAACTATGGAGTCATACTCGTCCACGATAGCATTAACCCAAATCGGCTGCTGCACTGCTTCCTCAAAGGAAGATGCCTCGGTCTCAACACATTCCCTACCAAGGGTCATGTATCCAGTGTACCTCTCAGGTGACCTCCTCTGTCTATACTGAGAAGATGGTGCTCCCAAATTCTCTCTCGCATCCTCCAACAATCTGTCAGCTTCTCTTGTGCGCTTATGTCCATCTCTAGAAGACTCCACTTGAGTGGATGCCTCCACTCATGGAACCTATACATGCAGCTAGTTCGCATTAGTTTGAGGCTCCTCCTCCTTAGGAACCAACAATTCCTCCAGAGCCTGTAGCTGGAGCTCCCTCTCAGGGGAAACTCACATGGCCTTATGCTCATCAAACTTGAGATCTTTACGAACCACTGTCCTCCGACTGGTAGGCAAGTACACCTGATAGTTGTGAGGTGTATTAGTGTACCCCACAAGTATCCCCAACTTTGTTGTCAGCTCAAGCTTCTTTCGTGCATCCTTTGTCACATGGCAATATACCAATGAGCCAAAGATCCTGAAGTGACCCACATCTGGTCTCTTACCGGAAAAAGATTCCTCTAGTGTTTTCATCCCAAGTATGCGATGCAGGCTTCTATTCTACAAATAGACCGTTGTGTTGCATGCCTCAACCCACAAGTGAAGTGGTAGGCCTTGGCCATGCAGTATTGCCCATGATGCCCCTACAATAGTTCTATTCTTTCTCTCAACCACCCCATTCTACTGTGGGTTATGAGGTGTGGTCAACTCTCATTTAATTCCTTCCACTACACAGAAGTCCTTAAACTCTTGAGAGACATATTCTCCACCATTGTCACTTCTAAAGGCCTCGATCTTCTTCCCTGACTCTTTCTCGACCAAAGCTTTGAACTCACAAAACTTTGTGAAGGTTTGCTCCTTCTTCTACATGAAATAAATCCAGTATTTACGAGAATAGTCATCAATGAAAATCACATAATACCTTTTCTTCATTGTGGTTGCTATCGAGAATGGTCCACAGACATTAGTATGAACTCGCTCTAAGATAACCTCTTCTCCACTGTCTCGATCATGAAAGGAAGACTTGGTGTACTTTTCCAAGTTACAACCTTTACATGTGTGAAGTTTCTAAAGTTTACCTTTGTGAAGTCCTTTACATATCTGCTACATTATCTTCAAAGCCCCATGATGCCAATGGCCCAGCCGCCTATGCCACAACTCACCAACGTCTTGGCTTTGCACCAATTCTTCTTTCATACTCAATGTTTCACAATCATCTACCTCTAGTTTATAGAGATTCTTCACCCGAATCCCTATCCTCTTGGTCTGACCTATGGCTATGTGTCTTAGGAACGCATTTCCTTTACTGAAGGCAACATATTAGCCTTTATCTTCCAACATCACGACTGATATCAAGTTCTTCTTCAGTCCAGACACATACATCACATCTGTCAAGCTGATAGGAGCTCCATGCTCCCTCTGAAAAGCAACCGTGCCCACTCCTGAAACACTATACCTTCCGTCATCACCCATCTCTATGCGCATCTTGAGGTCTTTCTCCTCCAAGGCATTCAATAAATTTTTATCTCCAGTCATGTGGAATGAGGCTCCACTGTTAAGATATAAGACATAGCCCATCATCGATGACACCATGCATGAGATGAGGGTAAAGTCCATTTCGAACAAAGAGGTTAATGCCTCACCTTCCGATCCTTTCGAGGATCCCTTCTTGGAATTCTTCGATGGGTAATTAGTGGCATAATGTCCCATCTCGTGAAAATTAAAGCATCTTACTTTAGACATGTCACCCTTCTTCCCTCCATGAGAAGAATTCGATTTGAAATGGGAAGCCTTACCCTTCCCTTTCCTTGCCTTACTTGCTAAGGCCATATTTTCTTCATCATCATTCTTAGATGAAGAACCATCTCGTGTGCTCCTCTCGATCTCCTCCTGCATAAGATCCAACCACATTCGTTCCTAATCTAGCAGTTCCTCCCTTCCATTCACAGAGTCCTGGTAGCTATTCTAAATCTTTGGAAGGCAAAGGAGAGCGAGGCTCACCATATCATCATCCGCATTAGTTATTCCCACACTGCCAAGCTCATCTTTGCAAGTGGTGAGCTTGTTCAGATATGTGCAAATAGTATTGCGCTTCTCCATCTTGACTCTTCCAAGCTTATCCTTGAGTGCCAATTTCCTCTTGTCACTTTTGTTCTGGTAGAGGTCCTCCAATGTCTTCCACATTAAAAATGGAGTATCCTTCCCATGGAGACTCGAGAAAATATGGTATCGAACTCCCTCAAGGATGATTTGTCTCGCCTTCGCCACACACTTCTTCCACTCAGCCAACTCTTGTGCATTAGTTGATGCTGACTTTGGGATTTCTTGATTAATGAATTCCTTCAAGCCGTTTTCTTCTAATACAACCTCCATTCTATCTTTCCATGCTATGTAATTCGAGCTACCTTCCAAGGCATACTTGAGTCTCAAGCCATAGAATGCCATTGGCCAACCTTGAAGTATGATATGAATTCGATTTGCACCTGTAACCCCAAACTTCAAACTTCGAATTCTCTTCTTAGTACACTGTTCATAGCTTTGATACCATGTAGAAAATTTCTACAAATCCAACTTTGATACCATGTAGAAAATCTGGTGCAAGTTAACCCGTTAATGCAATATAAATCAAAGCAGAATATTATAGCCCACTTCTACTATCAATTTGTGGAAGCTTAAAGATTGAGATGAACAATATAACTAGAAGAAGAAGAATCAATCACACAATACATATGAAAATACTTTGGGAAAAGCCTTAGCTAAAAACCCCACTCTCTGAATTATCATACAAGGTGGAAATACATAGGAATTATACAAATCCTTAGCTCTCACAGCTAGCCAGCTCTTAGTACAATCCTCACATATGCTCACCGGTAATCTTAGCTTCTCTCCAGGCTTCCTCTCTGCCCTCCAAGCTCCTATTTCCTTGCGTTTTTCCTCTGGGGTGATCTGCCTTCAACTAAGTGGAAAACTTGATCTCACACACTTCAAAATTGCACAATCCTGAAGGATTTATCCTTGACTGCATGCATGATTTTTCTCTTTGAGAAAACACATACAACTGATAATACACCATCCTTGACTTTAATCTCAACTGGGTCTTTCTCATAATAGACATGCATGAGTTTCTAATGAGTGAATCTTCAGTTAACTGGAGTAGCGCTAGTTGAGTGCACGCATGCATCAACTGGCTGTTAACTCACCATTAGTTCCTCAAACAGTTTGCAACTAATTTAACTGAAGTAAACTGAGTTAACTAATTACAACTCAAATATAACTCAATCTTATCTCCTTAATTTAAGGGATGACTCTTGCATGACTTCAAAAATACTTCTAACTTGAATTTCACCAACTAATTAATTAAAAAAAAATTAATTAATTATTTCCAAGAAGCTGTTAAGACTAAATTTGATTTTAATTCACAATTTAATTCAAGGACAAATTAAATTTGAATATTCTTGTTGCCACATTTCAACATTTTCTATGCCAACAAATGGTTCCATTGTCGGGACCTGAAGTTATGATGACTGGTTCAGACCATGGTGTCGAGGATATTCAAGAGAGAGATCAAGGATTGGTGGAATCATAAAATAGATCAGTTTGTAACAGAGCAAGATATCCATCGAAATCAGCTGACACACAAGGTGAGTGAAGGGATTGTGTATGATGATGGTACCAATGACCAATATGAGATATTCTAGTGCAATTTTTCAGAAAACCTATACAATTGGTAAAGAAGGATGAAACGATAGAATTGGTCAGGGGGGTTGATGATAGGTTGCCATAATTGGACCTTGTTGTATCTCGTACTGCTTCAGTAATTGGACAATGATATGACCAAAGAAGTCGATTTTTTGGTAAAGACTATGGTGGAAGGATATATAGTCAAGTTCGTTGTCGAGAGTTATCAATCCTTCTCAAAGGCAGAAGCGGTATTTGGATCCGGATTAAGAGGAAGGTTGATGAGTGAAGTACTGATGTGGATTAAGATGTTTATGGTAGAAGAAGGATTATTTTTCTCCCTTACCACTGAGATGGCAGTGTAAAACCCTAGTACCGAGGGAAGTACTTAAGGGGGGGAATGCTACCAGTTAGGGAATAGAGATTCTACTGAAGGGATGGATGCTGAAGAATTGAAGAAAAATAGAGATGTCAGAGCATAGAGGAGGGCGCTGCTAGTGGATAAGTGGCAGGAAAGAGTGATTCAGAATCTGAAGAAAACAAGGATGGGCCCTCACCAAGTAGGAGCGGTGATGGGAAAACCCCAAGTCAAAGAGGGAGGAAAGGAAGATGCTGAGAAGAGCAAGACCGGTGACAGAAGAAGTAGGAGCTAGACGGATGAAGAGGGACCTTCCCTACAGGTTTTGGAAGGAAGATCGCAAGAGAAAAGGCCGAGTGGGTATGGAGAGGAAAGAGAAGAGGACATGGGCGATGTGATAAGGATATTATTTAATGAAGGCGAAGAATCCATTAAGACTTAGCAACAATACCTGTGAGACACTGGTGGTGTCTCCCCCAATCTTCCCCTAGTACATTATTACGATCTGAAAGAATTTGTTATTAGCTTAACCAAGGGAATATGGATATATAGTGTGCGTGAGAAATATAAAGCCAGTTTTAATAGTGGGAACAACAAAGGAGCCAATAGTATCAGTAACTTAGGATTGCAGGGATCCCAGTAGCTAGGAAACAAAGGGTTTGTGCTATTAGCTCATACCCAAGTCAGTATGGCAGGGTCTTTTAATAGATATCCATAGTTTTCGGGAAGGGGAAACTAGGATGTAGAGCAACAATGGTATCTCTGTGAAGCTATTTGGAGAGCACGTCAGACTCTAGATGATGTCAGGACAATGGAATTTCAGACCACGCTAAGGGAGAGGGCTCTATGCTAGTTTATAAAATGGGCGGAGCAGAACCAAAACCCCACAATAGATGATATCAAGAGAAGATTTGTGTAGGAATTTGAAGTACCACAAATGAACCAGCAGGGGCTATCGGACTTGTGGGAAATCAAGTAGAAGGAGGATGAGACGACCTGGGAGCTCATGCAATGATTTAAGGATGCCATTACTAAGTTGAGTTACACTCTCGACCCAAATCACCAGCGAGACTGGTTTATCAAGGCACTCTTGCCCCTAACCTGAATGCCACTGATACAACAGAAAATTGGAACCCTCTAAGATGCTTTGGAGCAGGCGTCCCGAATAGAAGCCATGGCTGGGTATTCTCATGAATACCCGGGGGGGACGAGCTTGCAAGACCTGTCGATCATGGGTCTATAGAATTAGATCACAACTTTAACAGAGAAGCTGGAGGATCTTCAACCAGTACGACCAGCCAAACCCAACGTATGGTTCACCCACTGCATGGTGGAAGGGAATGTTGTGACAGAGTGCCCAAGGTTACGAGGGATTAATCACCCCGGGGGGGTTGCAAGGTTGTCAGGGGCCCCACCAACCATAGGATTTGTGGAAATAAGAGCGCAAGGAGATTTTCTGAGAAGGAATAGCTAATAATTTTGAGAGATATGTAGAATATATGGACACCTGCCATGGACATGCCTGATACTGCAGAAATACTCCAACGTCCCTAATAACAACTACTGTGATTTCTTCACATCTATAATGTATCACACTAATCAGTGCTAAGCACTGGATTCTCTTGCAGAAGGGCATGTCACCATAAGGTGTTACAACTGCGACTATGAAGGGCATGTCACCAGGGAAAGCCCCCTCCCGAGGAGACCTTGGTGCTCACAGTGCAGTATTAATACCCACGCCACAGAGGATTGTCTGGAACTCATTACAAAGTGGGAAGAAAGGACCAGACATAGGTGGGCTAACCTGGTGAATGCCCAACCTCATATCGACGACAACCTTCCTACAACCAATATTAATATAGTCACCCGAGGAAAAAAGAAGATGGGGGAGGATCGTGGCACAGCATACCCACCCTTGATTGTTAAAGCATCATCTCCAGAGAAAGTATATCATCCCGAATGCCAAAAGAAGTATTATCATGAGGCAACTAAGCTGTTCGAGGGGATGACCGAGAAGAGAGACAACCAAAAACCACAGGATCACGTGCTTAATCACAACTAGCCGATTGAAGAATGGTTTAAATTGTTCCTGAAGATTGTCGAGGATGAATGCATGTTGAAGGAGTCGCGGAAAAGTTTGAAGGATGCATTATCCATAGAAGAAGGGGAAGTTGAGTGATCACTTGACGACTTGATAGAAAAGAATTCTGGAAGAGTGAAATGGAACAAGAGGAGAAGCATCAAGGAATTCTGAATCAACACATAGGTTGCAAGGTTCTAGATAAGGGACACAATGTTAAACTTGGGGTCAGATGTAAAAATCCTACCTAGAAAAACATGGGAGGCAATGGGGAAGCCGCAACTGAAATACTCGCCGATTCAACTAAGAATGGAAAACCAGTATTGTATACTGAAGATTGGAAGGTTAGAGAACATGGAAGTTGATGTAGCAGGGGTGAAGGCACACACCGAATTCGAGGTGATTGACATCATGGGGTATAAGGACCCATACCCAACGCTCTTTGGGATCAATTGGGCCTATGAGAACTATGCTTTCATAGACCTAAAGAAAGAACTAACGATTTTCAAAGAAGAAGGACTAAGTGTGACCCAACTATTGGACCCCTATCAAGGACCTAGGTTCACAAAACTAGTAGATGACAAGAATGAACCAGGAATGCTAGACAACCTATACAAAGTCATAGCATGAAAGAGGGAAGATTACATAAATCCCATGACAGGAGGCTTCGTCAGCCGGAGAAGTATCCAAATCCTAGAGACCGGCTCAGAAGTTGCATGGGATGCATGGCAAAAAGGAAGGTGCAAACTAAATACTAGACATTCTGTAATTATAACTCGAGTAAATTGGATAGGAACGGAGATAGGCGACTATCCAGAATATTATGGCCTTGAACTGGTGGACACCTTCTTGAATAGAGTAGACCAGGAAATGATAGAGGATCAAAAGATCCCCTTTCTTGATATCACTATGATGGCCACACCGGCAAGATGGTGGAAGATGCACTGCAACGCACTAAGAGACTGGGTGAGCATCAAGAAGCCATGAAACAAATATTTGCCCAGGAGGAAGATTGGCCACAGGATAAGGCAACATATAAGGGGTATTCAAGTCCCAAGATCCACATCGAATATTGCACAACCAATTGGAATAACCAAGGAATGCCAAAGGATCAATGGGTACACACATTTTTAGATACCCTGGGAACTATCCCCCGAGCTTGGTATGTACAGGAGGAGCTCTGTTGATAGATGACAGATTAGGATGTTCTAGAGGTATAGTTTGTTAGCGGATTTTCATTCAGAAATAAAGAGGAACGCATAATGGAGACATTGGAGGTGCTAAAAGGGGTTCTATTTTCCCTAGGATAGTTGGTTAAAGGATGTACCGATGAAAGTTGTATGCACATGGATTCTCCAGAATATGCGACATGTGACAAGGTGGACATAGAACCACAGGAGGATGGGTTAGATGGATTGAGACACCTGACCTTCGAAGAAACAAAAGGAGAAAGATACATCCGAGAGATCCCCTCAAAATAATGTGCCCAACTTCTAACAATGAAGCTAAGAAAACAAAATGTTGGGATGGAGGATAATCCCAAAATAGCATCTGTGGGGACTACTAGGACGAACATACCAAAAAAGAAAATTTTGACCTACTACAGGAATATCAGGATCTATTCCTAGCTTCAATAGCAGAGATGAAGGGGATAAAAGGATAGATAGTAAAAATGAAGATTGTGTTGGGTTGTGTTATATTCTTTCCATGACTAACCTACGTATTCCCCCTCTGTGGGGTCTGGGACAATGCCGCGGGAATTTTTTTTTGGACCCTATATTAGGTTGGGCGGACTTACCTATGGTTTTCAGCCCATGGTTTTGGACGCGATGGTTTTTGTTCCATGGTATTGGATGCTTTGGCATGTATAAACACGTATTGTAACATTAAAAGGAATATAATGAAAATTCAAGGTGGTAGTCCCGATTTTGAGATCCAAGGGAAAATCTCTATGTATATGTGTTTTATGTGTTATGCTCTTGCATTGTTTATTTTCTGTGTTTTAGAATTCGTATGCAGGTAATTTCTATATGGGGTT
>APFE031369993.1:0-20848 GCA_000404065.3 Pinus taeda | reverse complement strand
TTTTTTAACTTGGAAAGTACTTGCAAAATTGAAATTGCTGATTGAATGAAAATTACTGATATAATGAAAAAGCTACTTGCTAAATTGAAATACTACTTGTAGAATGGAAATGAAAGTAGATAATTCAAAATGAAGGAAAGGAAACAACTAGATTACTTTTGCAGAAGTAAACTAATGGTAGAATATTGAAGACAAGAAATAGAAGAAAAGAAAATAGTAATCACATTCTACTCAAACACCTCCTTGGAAACGGTGCCAAAAAGTGATGAGTGCCAGTATTACAGCAAGGATGTTGCAACTCCTGCGCTACCAACTTTACTTATCAACACGGGGTTCGTACAAACTTGGAGGTGACAGTGTTGTATGCACAAGTAAAAGTGATGGTTCTCCCTGTTGTCACTGTTCAGCTGGCGAGAGACCACTGGAGTTCCAAGCCAGACTTCTATATAGTCAAAAGAAGTTTGATTCTTTGATGGAACAAGGGAAAATATACTCTAAGAGAGTTACTCTAATGCAGTAATGGAAGAAAACCAACATGTAATGCTAAACCACACCATACCCTAATTAACCATTTAAGAAGTTATGCTAAGAATAAATTCTAAATCAACATTAAACAAATGCTACTATCTAAGTTGCAGAAGTAAAAATCATCAAACAATACTAATGTGCAAGCAAAGAAACTAAACGAACTCTGTTTTCACATTTTTGTTTTTGTTTTTTAAGTCAAAATCAAGTATGCAAACTAATTGTTCTTGTGGATGTGACAGGTGGATGGAAGGTGTTTGATGATGGCTAGAAGGTTTATGAAGTGTTTGGATGGTGTGGATGGGTCCTTGGAGGATTTTTGTGACTTCCTAGAGGTTTCCCATCAATTTGGCCTCAAAAGAGGTTGTATCAGGAAAACCTACAGGATGTACTAGAAACCTACAGGATGATCCTGTGTGAATTACAAGATACAACTGAGAGCTAATTGTGAGGTGTTGGAGGTGTTGGGAATATTGGGAAATGTGTGTGATGGGTGGAATGGAGTGTTAGAAGGTCTAGGAGCACTTAGGAGTCAATATCCAAGATAAGCGATGGCTAGATTCACTCAATCTATCTAGGGGAATTTCGATGAAAAATGATGAAAATATAGTGAGGGTGATGGTGAAACAAGGGATGGCTAAGGTGGATGAAGTGGAAGGTGGCTAGTGGTGATGAAGTCTTGGTCTCCTCCTGAAGTACCTGCTTTACTTAAAACATGTGTGTCTTCCAAGAACTATGCGACAAGATACACTTCATAAACTAGAAAAGAATGAACCAATTGCCTATATTATGCATGAAGAAAGTTGTTGAAGGGAATGAAAGAATGAGTGATATCTTATGCAGAAATGGAGATGAAAAAAGATGACAATGAAATCTGCCTTGCAACATGAACCAAATACTGAATCAAAGACAACAAACTCCAAAGCTCATGTAAGAACTAGAAATCTGTGTTTTTGGGGCTGCTGAAGGGTTCCTTACTCAAGTCATGGTCCCAGAGGGAGGAAGTGAGGCCGAGACACCTGTGGACATCCTTGTGGTGATCCTTTTTCTCCTTGCTAACCTGCTACTTGAAAGAAGGCACAAATGGAAGCAAACTATCACACAACCAATCTAATCTACACTATTGTAATGGAAATGCATCTACTAAGCAAATGAAAAATTAAGCTATGAATCTACACTAGCGTACATGTACAATAAAGAGGATCCTTGGCTGCTATGGTTGGGCCCTAACCCAAGAACTTCAGCCCTATGAGTTAACTCAGTGATGGCTCAAAACAAAACTCATTCTTATTACCAAAACAACAGATTACATAAAAAAATGTCACAAGTCTTGTAGCTCGAAAATAGAGTAGAGTTTTACAATAAAAATCTGAATCCTACTGAGGTCCTAGGCCTCTCTACTTATACATCTGAAGTATCCAATGAATTCCTTAAAATTAGGGAGGCTCGGCTCCCAAATTTGAGATAGACTGGCACTTTGTCTTTCACTTGCTCGACTGCCTTCTAGTTCTCATGATTTGGTTGTTTGCACTCCAAGTTGATGGAGGACTATTCGATTGGAGGGGTAGTAAATGAGGAGGATTTACATCCTATAATCCCTCTCCCTTGTCCCATTCGAGTTTTTACTTTGGTCTTTGCCAAAATTCCTTGCTTTTATCCTTTAATCCTGCATTAAATGCACATTAGATCACAAAGCAAAATATCCAACTCTAACTCATCTCATAAACAAAATATAATCAAAAGTATGCAATAAGTTATGAGAATATTTGGTTTGACTAAAATAGGAGGTGAATTAAGGCCCATATAATTACCCAATGATGAGGCTCATCACTTGGCAGCGCTCAAATCCCTCCTCATAGTAAGATTATGCAAGCATATATTTATAATTATCCATTGTTGGCTAATAGATGTCCAAAAGATCACTCATATTTTTTCTAGCCATTTCATCCTACTACTTGAGCTCAATAGTTTCACTGTGATCCTTCTTCAATTGCATTCTCAAGTTGTTGAAAATAGGATGGCCCTCATTCATGTCTATCTTCTTTTCTTCTTGTACTGCCTTCTCTTCCTAACTATGAAAGTTTTTAACTAAATATCTAGTGACTCTAGTTGCTGGAGCTTGTATGTCTTGAATGTCCTCTCCCCCTATTTTCTCCTTTCCTATGGATATGGTGATAGATGGTATAGCCTTTGTCACTGGTTCTTATTCATTAATATTAATTGTGTTTTCTAAAGCTAGCTTCTTCAATTTCCTGTTATCCTGGTGAAATTGTGCAATAGCCATATAGGCATTCTTTAGTTGTTTTAGTAACTCTGCAATTTCCTTATCTTTGTCATCAGGAACATCATCTTCTTTTATAGTTTCCAAGGCTTCAAATTTATGCTCCAAAGGAAACTTTTTTGCAGCAGATCTAGTAAGGGAATTTTTGGGGACATACACTACTTTAGGAGAAAAATGCAACTTCTTGCCTTTATTCTTCTTTGATAAATGAACTACAACTGAAGGAATTTTCACAGAAATTCGAGATGATGATTGCATATCTTTAACCATTGATGGTGGTGCCTCCTTCTTTCTCAAGGAACTGGTTAGTAAGTCAACTACGAGGTTTGAAGAATCCGCCAATGATTGTCATGAATGATTTCTCTTATTTAGTTCCACTTGACCTTGTTTTCATTCCACTTTATCTACCATCTTATTGAGACTCCTGAATAAATAGAAGGGTAGATTCAAGGGGCCCTTCACTGTAAAATGCATCAAAAGTCTAAAATGGTACTATTAGATCCTCCCAAACCTATCCTCATAGGTAAAATATCTATGAATTAATTGCAAAATCTTGTTGTGGTTTTCTAGTAAATACTCCTTAGGGACAATGGATCCATACCCTTTATCTCTATACTCAGGCTTTAGAAAATATTTAGAATTAACAATGTTAAGAGGCATGCTCTTGAACCACTGCTCTCCTTGAAAGGGAACCTCTGTTGCTGCTGATATTGTGACATCTGAAACTAGAAAGGTGAGCTCTCCAATATTAACCTCCAACCCATTAAAATTCACATCAAACTCCTTAGTGAGTTGTACATTGTACCCTTGAATTTTTTTCATAGAATTTGATACATCCAACTTTCTCAAAGGCAACTTTGATTGTTGGGTCTGAATTGATGAATGTGAGGTCTTGGGGTTCAAACCTGACAATGGAACCTCCCTTATTTCTCCTTTCGTCAGGGGTTGACATGGTTTTTTACAATAAAGGTATACTCTAGGGCTTCTAAAATTCAATCCGAGTGTAGGTTTATTTTGTACAACAAGTAGGATGGTAATGATGAAAAGGATCTCCTAAGTATGGTTGTGCAATTGAGAATGAAAAATCATATGAAACAGTTCAATCAACACAAATCACCTCTCAAGAACCTAAAAAATAAACTATTTTCTGCTTAGTCAAAGTGGCAAAATTAAAAAAACATAGGTGCAACACCAAAAGCACAACGGAAACAAACTTCTTAATCTTTGAGGAAAGTAAAGACCAGGTAAGAGGCTTTAATTTACTTGAATGACATGGTAAAATTGATATCAAGGTTGCATACAAGAATTTTGGTGTTTGGCGAGGATAAAAAACATGAAAATGCAACACACAAGGAAAGCACAACGAAATTACTGAAAAAGTAGCGAGTGTGAAATTTAGGAATTTGTAGGGTTCTTAGGTATTTTCTGAGCACATGCATGCAATTTGAAAGTCATAAGAAAACAAGGCTTTGAACAAAACAATATTTTTCACCTAGATAAATGATTTTTTCCATCAGTTTGAAAAAATGCAGCGCCCATGTATGAGCGCAACACCTATCTGCAAGCGCATCAATTCCCTTGCCTCCTTTGCGCAACGACTTCCAAACACCATATAGCTAACTTTCGGTGGGAAAAATGAAGGCTCTGAGGTATCTCTAAAGATTAATCATGCATTAGAACTCCCAAGGTGGTCAAATGTGAGTTTGATGGGTAATGATCACCATTTTGAATTGAAATGATAAATACACAACACTTTGTTAGAAGCGCAACGTTGTCCTCCTAACTATTGTACCAATGATGGTGTCATGAATGATCAATATTTGACACTTTAACTGACTCAAGATACCCTACAAATATGTGCCCATGATGACAAGGCATGCCAACACGACCTTGCTCATGATCTTTTGATGAAACATGACGATAAACCCACTTAACTCAACCACTCAAAACATCAATGACTATTTTTATGACCCTTCACATGCTTTGATACAACTACATTGAATAATCAAAATTTATTCCATAATAACACTAATAGCTTGATCTATAGAATATAAAAGCTTAACCTTTTGCACATTTACCAAATAATTTTGAAAGACAAAACTTTTTTCTGACTACTATGACTATAGGATACTAACAACATCCTTACCATGCTTTGGTCCATATCAACCTTCTTATATGACATCATAATTCGGTCTTGAAAAAAAGTTACACTTTGGTTCTGTATTGGCCCAGAGTTTCAGTTTCTTCAGATAACCTGGTAAGCATATGAAAATTCAATAACAATGACACTTCGACTTCCCTAAAACTTGAGTTTTCTTCTTTACTATAACTTCATCGAATTCCTTCCTGAGATCCATCGAACTTCCTCACTGAAATTTATCGAAGTATTTCTCATAAAAATTTCCAAACTTCTATCTCTTAGATTCTCATAACTCGCCCTTCTTTCTCTAAGTTTTTACCGAACTTGTATCTCTGCATTTTTTGTGAAGTCCACATGCCTATATATCATTGTTTCTTATGGTAAATGAGCCGACATGAGATCGTCTAATAAGCCAACTTATAGAGAAATATTTTTTTGAGGCCAACAAGGAGACTTGATGGAGGAGTCTTTTGATAGAACAAATTTGACTTTGACTTTAAATAAAAATCATAAAGCCTACAGTAGAGACTTGACCTATGATAATTGATCCAATCATGAAACCCATTCTTTAGCAAGTCAATATAACTAATAATAAAATTTCTTTTTCATTATTTTGGTAAATATATTTCATTATGACTCAAGTTCAATTATTAAGAATGAACCTAGTTACATTCTTCAACACTCCCTCTTAACTAGGGAGGTATTCATACTTACATATATCTATAGATGTACATGGAAGATCTCAAAATCCATTATCTATGAAGAATTTAGGCACACTTAGTGTCACAGACTAGGTTCCTAACCATGGAAATCTATTCAGGTGGGACTAAGATGGACTAAAGCTTTCATCCTCTCTAGGTACCATCAGGCTTACATGCTAACCATCAACCGAGGGATCCAAGTGCGTATACAAGGTCATAAATCTATGACCAATGCCACCCTCCCTACTTTGGGATCTAGACATCAACACAAATTGTCATCCATCTGTCCTCCCAGGGAATGTATCTTACACACAAAGCCTCAACATTCCATATTATTCAAATCGGTAACAAATCTCTCTCAGTCAAACAGATCGATAACCTCCAACACGATTTCAAAACTTTGAGAGATTTTACCGGAACAATCACAACCCCAATCAGTAACAAAATTTCAAATACACATAATTAAACAAAAACCTTTGGGGTTTCCAATCATCTTTATGTTGCTTATCAATTTATATTAGTGGGACTTATAGGCTACCCATATAGCTTCCTTCCCTCCTTCACATGCATCAAAATTTTCTTATGTCTTGCTTTCCTTCTTTCAACAATACTTCAAAAAGCATTCTCCAATCTCTTCTTCAATGTATCCATCCATCACAACTATAATATGCCCTCCCTATCAACTTGGGAGATATACCTTTTCTTTTATCCAACCTCCCTCTTAACTTAGGGTGATAAAAATTCTTTCTAATTTCATCAGAGAAGCTTTCACGACTTCCATTATTCTTATCAAAGTCATCATTCTTTTCAATCAAGTCAAATTTAATTACGAACATCTTCACCATCTTAAATATTATGTACTTGCATAACTTAGATAGAGATTACAACCAAATCTATAAAAGAATGAAGTTAACCACATCATACAATAATGGAAACATCAGAATTTATACATCAAATTCCTAGACTTAGTTAGGTACATAATCAATAAGAGACTATACTTCTATATTTCAAATTCTTTCTCGGGGTTTGTTACAAACCCTAAATCATATCAACAACTTAATCAAGAAATCAATCTCATTATATCTAGAGCCTCGATATTTCCTTCAAATATATGACAAACTATTCTATGACCTATTGTAAATCCTTAAAGCAACAAATACAATTCAATAATGCATCTAACAACTTTCTGAATGCATATGTTAGATTTATACTAGGATTTAGTCCAAGATCCTAGATTTCATACATTAGTCATTAATAATCAAAACCAATCACAATTCGATTTCAGATCTCAAAAATGTTTCATAAATCTCATATTATCACCTTTGAAGCATTGTCATCACATACTATAGAATTAAACTTCTACTAAGATTTAGTTACAAAACCATATAATTAATAGACACTATCATCCTAGAGTATAAAGATTATACTAGGGCTTAGTTCCAAACCTTAGGACTTATGACCATCAATAATTAGGTCAACGCATATATCTAGGACTCCATCATCATGCACAAACATATCATAACAACATATGTTAGTCAAACCTAATGACACAAACACATTTAGATATATAACATATTTGATTATATGGACAAAGACATGCCTAGGGTTTCATTCCTAGGACATTATCTAAAATAAGGGTCTTGCTCATAAACCCTACCAAACTCTAAATATCTAGGGTTTCAACACATAACATAACAAACCTTAATTTACCAAAAACTTCAAAGGTTTGAGATTTCAGTTATCCCCATTCAACCCTAACAAGTTAGGGTTTTCATAACCATATCAAAACCCAAAACATGACATCATCAAAACCCCAAACATCAAAATAATAGTATTTTTCTAGACTTCATCAGTAACCCTAAGTATATTAGGGTTTTCACATTAGCATAGACATACCCTTAGGTTATGGATTTACAGAGAACCTTTTTAGGGTTCCACAAGAATTATTAGATGTATAGAGAGGGTAGATTTATGTAATGATTAATAACCCTTATTAAGAATCTTTATGATTCATAGGTTTTAGACATAAAAATATGAGTAACATAAACTTCAAAAAGATAATGAGCATACCTTATATGTTAAAAGAATTTTATAAAGTGTATATCCTAAGACATGCATGGAGATGTTCCTTTTATATACCTTATAAGGATTCTTTTATTGAAATTCTCTCCTTGAATGCTTTCATAGTTTTTTTTTCGTGAGTCCAAATAATCAACTTGATTTATGCCTACAACGTTCAAGCATAACTGAAATATGCAAGCATAGTAGTATGATGACCATATAGGATTTCTGTTATTTTTAGGAGAGGTTGAATACTAACGCTTATTGAGTCAAAATCTAAATATTATAATGAATTGTCATATATCCTAGATATTATGTATTAGGAGAAAAAGTATTTGTACTATTTTGTTACAAAGATAACTTCACAATTCTAAGAATAACTAAAATTAGTCATGCAATACATACCTCGAGTCAGATGTACCTTTGTATTTTGATTGTCCTTTAAGCTTGTTTCTCTTTTCTAAAGACAGATTGTTAGATAATTATAAGGAGCAATGTTAGTACTTGTATTTTGATGAGGACTTCAAGAATTCTTTAATAATCCGAGGAACAATGTTTTTACTCTTGTCATCATGCCCTTTGTATCCTTCTATGATAATAATGGAGAGACTACTATAGGTTCCAAAGAATTTCTACTAATGCAGATTGCTTCTTTGATAATTTAATGAATTCTTTCTTTCTTCGATATGTTCTTATATTCTTTATCCTTTATCACAGTGATCATGTCTCCATTGGTTTTTAGGTGGTTGAACCTTATGTTAATGATTATATTTTTGTACTTTCTTCGGACCTTTCTTGTGCCTTCTTGAATCGGGAGATCAGACCTTAAGAGTTAGTGTCTTCCTTTAGCTGCCTTCAATGTATAGGTCAGGGAGTAATTGTATTTCCTTCTTTCAAATAAGGTTATCTTCAACCTTCGAGTAATTGTATTTCCTTCTTTCTGATAAGGTGATCTTCAACCTTCTTCCACCATAGTTATGATACCATATTGAGAAATCCAATAGGGTGGTATGCTAATTATTTTTTCTTATTATGACATTATGTTGTGATGTTTCATTACTAGTTTTCTCCTTTCTATTTATATTATTCTTATCATCAAGACTTAATGCCAATTAATAAACAAAAGAGGGAACAAGATGTAGGCATGTAGTCAGGGTAAAACCCCTACATAGGGGAAAACCCAGTCAAGTAATTCTTCCTTCAGTAGATTCAAAACAAAGTTTAGATGACCAAGACCCTTATAACTAAAGATTCCCTCCCTCAATTCATCCTTGTTTATTATTGAATTCTGAGGTATGTGAGTAGTGTTCTTTTCTTTAATATGTTCTCTACAACAATATGATAAGTCTTGGAATATTTTTGGTGTCATACTTTAGTCCTACAACAAGATCGTGTTTGAGTCCATGTAGTGGTAGTATACCGTCATCAATATACTTCAGTAATTATACTCTTAATATACTTGAGTCATCAATACACTTTTAGTTCTGAGGAAACCTTCTCATGCTATGATCCTTATCATGTTTCAATCTATGTGACATCCTTACCATGATTTAGTCCATAACAACCACTTCTTATATGACATCATAATTAAGACTTGAAACAAAGTTACACTTTGGTTCTGTATTAGCTCAGAGTTTCAGTTTCTTGAGACAACCCAGTAAGAAAATTAAACTTCGGTAGCAATGACACTTCGGCTTCCTTAAAAATTGAGTTTTCTTCTTTACTATAACTTCACCGAATTCCTTACTGAAATCCTTTGAACTTCCTTACTAAAATTTACCAAATTATTTCTTTGAAAAAATATCCTAACTTCTATCCTTCTCTAAATTTTTACCGAACTTGTATCTCTGTATTTTGTGTGAATTCCACATGCCTATATATAGTTGTTTCCTATGGCAAATGAGTTGACATGAGATTGTTTGAGAAGCTGACTTGTAGAGCAATAATCGTTGAAGGCTGACAACGAGGAGAATTGATGGAGGATTCTTTTGATAGAACATTTTTGAATTTGGCTTTAAATAAAAATCCTAAAGCCTACAATGGAGGCTTAACCTATGATAATTGACCCAATCATGAAACCCATGATTTAACAAGTTAATATAATCAATAATAAAACATATTTTTCATTCTTTTGGTAAATATATTTGATTATGACTCAACTACAATTATGAAGACTGAACCTAGTTACATTCTTCAAAACCCTTTATTATACAAAACATACATAATAGAATGTAGATTGAAAACGAGAATGGTTGAAATTGTCTTTATTAGAAAAAGAGGGTTGGATGGTAAAACAAGTTTTGTCCCTAGGTCAAGTCGCATCAATAAGCAACCCGAGGTCCAGTTTGGAATTCCAAGTAAGCCTTTCATACTTCGAATGGGTATTAATCATGAACCCATGAAAATAAATAACTTAGTGGCACAAACATATAATTAGGATTTCGTGTTCAATTAAATACAACAAGAAATAGATGCAACCCAAAAAATTATATATTTATGTGTCACATAATCGGAAGCTATACTATAACAAAGAAAAAACATGCTTATAGAAAAATTTAAATACATATATAACTGAGAACAAGTAACAGTTACACCAAAAAACATCATACACACGGAAAATTTTAGGGGCTAATATTCGCAAGTAGGTTAACTTTGAATGTTTTTTCCAAAAAAAATATTTGCCAATTTCTATTTTTTCTAAAAATGATTCGCCCACATTTTATAGTATACAATTATTTTACTTTTAAAATTGACAAAATATTATCTAGACTAATATAAAATCATTAGAAATATAAATATTTTTACAAAATATTGTCAAACATTTTACAATTTTCATGCAAGAGACTAGTAAGATTCACCAAGGTTTCTAAACTTTAAGATAAACTTCCATCTTTAAAATTTTCCTTAATCATACATCGACAGACCCATGTGCATGGAAGAAAACAGAAAGATATTATAATTGATATTTTCCTATTACATCCTATGAAGAGAATAATTTAATTAGGATTACAAATTCCATTAGGTCGGTCATCGTTTATAAACTAATAGACGCTCAAGACAAAAACTCAATTGGAGATTTTTCCTTGAAAACAAAGTAACCCGTGAAAACACAATCAAAATGTACAAAACTATAGATTAAGGACAATTTCTATGCTCACAAGACCCTCAAAATGAAACTAATACATATTCTGTCTATATGAATAAGGAAAAAATCTAAAGAACAATTGTGTAACTCCACCTAGAATACCATACTAGAGTAGTATAGGGTTATAAGAACCTTGCAAGAGAAAAACATGTGTATAGGTCTATGTAAAGGTCATCACTCCTAATACTGTAGATATTCAAAGAAATAAGAAGGAAATGTAGTATAGTTGAAAGACCAACCTGTAAAAAAAAAAAATAGTTGAGATAATCAATGGCATGATAATGCTACCAAGTTTAAAAAGGAACAAATATAAATTACTTGAAGATCTTGTATAATACCTGCAGGGGGGGATTGGTGTTGGGAGGTAACCCTACCCCAAAGAGGGCCAAAATTATTAATAAGACCACCAATTCTACAGTACATGTAAACAAGTTAATTCTCAACCCAGAACTTGAAAATTTACCTGCTTTCCACTTGGAGAGATGTGTGAGCAATTGCTACCCTGAGAAAACCATTGTTGTTGTGATTTTGTCCCAATTGGAACCCAAAAGGAATGAAACCCCCGTTAGTAATAGAAGATACCAAGGGTAATGACTGTCGGGAACCTTTACTAGCAAACAAAGAGAAACCCATAAGGAGGGGTTACCTGGTGAAAAGAGAAATTGAATCCATGAATGGAAGAGGTATTGCATAGCAATTCCTAAACCCGGTAGAGTACAAATTACTAGAAACCTGAGAGGGTATGGATGGTAGTTACCTCAAACTACTTCAAAGATTGGAGAACAATCAGATCACCAACTTGAAAGATCAACGGTGTAGAAGGTAACAGGTAAGCAGATTATGGTTCGTGAAGATTCTAAGGTATAACTCGGTGCATGGGGGAAAGGACAAACTTTCTTCCATATAATTATTAATTCATTTATAATACCTAGGGATTTGAAACATCACCACATGATACACATCACTTAAATAAAAATGTTACAACATATGTGATATGATGAATGTAGACTACCAAATCCATGAACATTAGAAAATTACCATTCTCTTGGTTAATATTTATACTTATATACATGTTTTATTTATTGTCACATAAAATATATTACACAATGCATTAGTGAATGAATAATGTCAATGTTAAGTGAGGTTTAAGTACTATGGTTTTTGTTTGAGGTTAGTAAATTGTGTGAAATGTGAAAGATTTTTTTTGTTTTTGTTTTTGAGTTTGAGCATGTTACAAACTCTACTCTACTAAATTCATATACCTACACACAATAAAGTTATTGACTTAATGATAAATATAACCTCAAAACAAGAAATCTAGCCAAAAAATCCAAAAAAACATGAAAAAACACCCAAAAAATGGAAAGTGTGTATGATGGAATGACACTTTTTTTAAGGTAATTTTTTAACATTTAAAAAAAATGGAAGTAAAAACAAATTTTTTTGCACAAATACTTGCATCTACACATTTTTTTAGGTCATTTTTTTTTTTTTTTTAATTTTTTTTTTTTTTTAGCAATAACAATTTTTTTTTGTAACCCAAAGGAACCCAACAACCCACTTGAAATGTAACTACATGTAAACCTCTAGGGGGCTACGATATGTCCTCCTCCCCATAGTTTGAGACACAACAGGGGGGGATTTGTACCTGGGTCTTTCGAGTTTCATCTATTTGACATTTCTCGGATTAACCAATTGAGCTGCCCCCTCCCCCTGATACTTTTAAACAATAGCATTACAGATAAAATATTGATGTAATAAACATGAAGAAACACCTTGAAAAAAAAAAGTGTTGATTTTTTTTTGCTAAAATTCCAACATCTTTTAGCAATGGCATTAAAAATAAAATATCATGACTCCAAAAATCATTAGAATTTCAATAGTCTTCAAAAATACGTTGAAGATAAAATATCCCAACTCTAGAAAACAAAAAAATCAATTATTTTTAACCATGGTGTTGGCACATGGGATGGTGACATACTTGAGATTTGCGAAACAGTGGATAACAAAGACCTGCTTAGCATCGTCCATTTTGGTAACACCCACAAAGTGAGTGAAGTCCCACCTGAGATGCTAATGGGTGACTGTTGGAACCATGTTTCTGTAGTTAGATGGGATTGTCTTAAAGCTATGAGAAATAAATCCTATTTGACACAACCCAAAATGTTCCACTACCAGTGAGCACTGTGATACACTTTGTTCCAGGTATCAACTCCTTCAGTTGCTTCCCAAACTGATCACAACTATGCGCCACAAACTAAGACTTCGTCAACATTCAACATACTAAAAAATGAGAGATAATCCCACAACCAATATTGACAGGTCACAATGACCCTCAATTCTACCTGTTGTAGCCACAAAACAACTACAACTACTTGACTATGCTTAATAGCCACAAAATTACAGTGCCAACCAAGTACATATTGTGAGCGTAGGTTACAAAGAAAAATATAAGAATAAAAATTGGGATTAATTAACAAAACGAAGAGCCTTCAACCTTACTATCACTCAGCCTCAAGTTACAAATAGAACCTAGGTTTATTATACATATATTTCCGTATCATGTACAATGTATCAAGGTCCATTAATATAGTCACACTGTAATGTAGAAAAAGGGAAATAACACACAACTTTCTCATTAATAGTCCTACCATTATAAGAACATGTTAGACATCTAGAATACCATTCCATATATATATTAGTAGAAAAAGGGCGGAAATACCCAGAAATAGATGTATCGATTTCTCGACCCTTCGACCTCTAGCAAGACTATTCGAGACAAATACCAAGAAATTACTACACCAACATTACTATATATCCTTCATTCTTTTACAATGATGTTTTTGAACAATAACCAGGCCAACCATAATAATCAGACTCTAGCATACATAATTACTATGACTCACAGGACACTAACAAACTAGCAACCCACTAACCACCAATAATACATCATTCATATGATAGTCTTCAGCCCAACCCTTGCTTGGTTTTCGAGAGATATTTTGTAATGCTCCAAGATTTCTCTCGAAGGTTTTGTTCTTCTCACCCCTTCGGCCTAACCGACCCTTCGACCATTAAGATATTTCCCTGTCACTTGTTGAGCTAGCCCATACACTGCCTAACCACCTCAAACTATCCTTCATCCAGGTTCAGCACCACCCCACCCAATGTCTCCTGCTTCAAAATCTTTGTAACTATATAATGGCCACGAGCTCCTTGGTCGACCTCCTCCTCATATCAAATCCCAGTGGTCATGATCCATTGCCCACATTCTCTTATTGCTTCCACTGCTATCTTTTGAATGCACGATGTCTACCTTCATACCAACTCACCCCAACCTTTGTGCCAACCCCATGATGTACTCTTCTTCCTTGCCCAAATCCTGTGCTATGTGACTACATCTTGCATCAACCTTCTACTGTGTGCTATCTTATTTGCATCTGCACTCCTCACTCATGCTACGCTATCCTTTATATACCAAAATTTGTCAAAACTTTTATGGGTCCCAATAGCCCCCCAACACAAAAATGTGGATTGTCCACTAGCCACTCAGTCCTTTTCCAAAACAATTTGTCCCTTTGCATCTTTTCACAAAGTCTCCCAAGATGACACTTTCACCTTGATCTTGGATGGAATGTGTTATGTTCTAGTGGTTGGTTCCTCAATGACTACATCGATGTCCTTGTTGTTCAAGGTCTGCACATTTTTTAGCAATTCATTGAATTCATCTACAATTCCCATAATTATCTCTTGAAGGTTTGTCCATGGGTGTTGCTCCTTATGGAGCCTCCTTGTGATTTCCTTAAGCCATTCTTGATTCAAATGGAAAATGGCATCCACCTATGGTATTAACCCATGGTATTAACCCATGGTATTTACCCATGGTATTTACCCATGGTATCTACACATGGTATTGTAACTCAAAAAATACTATAAATAACACGTGTCACTTTGTAAAAGGATAGATTTGTTTGCCACAATGCACTGAAAAAAATTCTCCATTTAAGAAAGAAGCTTATGCTCTTATGTGCCTTTTCCATTTCTTTTTTTTAAGAATATTTTATGAGAATTTTATGTGTCTCTCCTTTCTCTTAGGGTTCAAGTACCCCAAATCTTGACCCCCCAAGATACAGACCAATGGTATCAGAGCCAGGTTACGACTCTATGGAAATTGTGGTTTTATAATGATTTCTCAGTGGAGCTATTAGATTGGAGTCCTGCCATAAATTTTTTTGATCTTCAATGTTTTAGATACCCTTTACCCAGAATGCCCTCTATCGAGATATCTAGTGGCATTGCCAAATTATAGGAAATTCCTTCTCCTTCATGATAGAGACAAGGAATTTGTTGATTTTTCTAGATCGAACTCTCCAATGGAAGGCAAAGGGACTTAATCGCCTCCAAGGAAATTGCAAAAGAATCTTTTATTTGGGATGAAGAGCATGTAAAGTCTCATAGGTGGTGGAAGCCACACCATTACTATATATTTTGCATGCGATAAATCATGTCTCCCACCACACCCACTATTAAATATCCTTTTATTTCCCTCGCTCGATTTTAAATATTGGGAAATGGCCACAACATTTTTTTGATCAAAAATACCTCGAAGGACTCAGGATTGAAAAATCACGGCATGATAATGTACTTCCCTTTTTCCCCTGACTTGTGGTTCTTGAAATTTTAGAAAATCAGACCAATGAGCAGCAAGTGAATTCTTTTAGATTTTTGAGAGGGTTAATGAGGACATTAGCATCTTTGGAGAAGAAAACTAAGGCTCCTTTGGGCTCGATGTATCACGGTTCAAATCCTGCGGTGTGTGCAGATGGTGAAAATTTGGTCTCTTACCTTGTGTGACCTCCATTTGTGGCCAATATGGTGAATTTTTGTGTCTATGAATTTAGTCTCCACGTGTTGGATCTCATAGGACATGACCAGCTATTCACCAAGCTTAAATTCAAGTATCTTACCCCAGATTTCCAATTAAGGCATGTTCTTCAAATTTTCATACTGGTGGATCGACATCAACATCAAGGAGTGATGTGAATGCTTTGAAGACGAAGTTAGAGATAAGCTTGTTTGGTGTTGGCACTGTATTTAAATAATAGTTCTTTATATGATTTATTTTCTTCCACTTTACACATTTTGTTGCAAATTCCATATACTATGTTTGGAAAAACAAAATTGTCATTCTACATAGATCCCTTTTTCTTCCCACACCACCCACCCCCCCCCCCCCCCCCCCCCCCCCCCCAAATTTTTTCATGGAGAAACAAAGACCACTTAACGTAAATAATATTAGTTGTCATAAATATAAGACTTAGTAATCTTTAAAATTTCATTATGTTGGATGGCGGCTTAAATGCTCTCACTTTCATAGTTGTCTTCTTAGGTTTGTAAAAACTATAAAATTTGTGAGTCTTATGAAAAATCGAGGTTTTCATGTCAAGACACTTGGATTTATAAGGGGAAGAATGAATCACTAATAGGTCATTAGTCATTTTCATTTTTTAGGCTTGAAATAAAATTTACAGCAATGGATGCCTTTTTCTACACACTGCTATCTCACGTTCACCAATTTCAATGGCAAGCTTGAAACCTTGACACAATAATGCAACTGGAACCATTCAAGTTAGTGCATCTCCATGCAATGGAAATGTTAATGGTAGCATATATGTTGCAAAAACTTCATATTTTGTGTCTACTTTTCCATTTTCTTCTTCCCATCTACATTTTCCCTCTTCAAGGACACTTTTACGGTTCGTTCAAGGAGGTCAAGAAATCTGTTCAAAAATATAATCAGAAGATTTAAATATTTCTCTCTTAATTGAGGCCTTGAATGTATTCCTTTAATATTCCTTGAGAAAAGATAGAAAATAGTGAAGGTAACAATTATTTTCAAGGGGATTCATCGAGGGACCTCAGATTCAAACCTCTCAAGAATTTACAGTGTATTCTTTGAAAGAATTTGATGATTGAGACTTGAACAACACATGACTTCTAAGAGGGGAAAAAATTATACAAGTGACCATTGTGATCAATCTTTTGAAGAAAGAAACAATAAAGAAAAGGTTGAATCATCCAATGCAGACAATAAACAAGGTAGCTTTCATACCACATCTTTAGAGTGTGGAAATGGGATTATGAGAATTCTAGAGTTTAGAACATTTTGGAAAGACTAGAGGAAGTCTAGTTCTGAGAAAGCTATGAAACCATGTGATTGAATAAGAAAAAACAAAGATCTTGTGAAGACTTGGAATATGTTAATAAATCTTGTGGGTTTTGTTATGTATATGGAAACTCTTTAAGCTCACTTGTGCTAAACAATCCCCTAATCAAAGTGAAGTATGATAGAAATTCTTTCTCCAGGTTCTTGCATCTTGTATTTCTATCTGATATTAGGTTTTATGGTCAATTTTCATATCTCTGTAACTGGACATATTTGATTCCCAATTTTATGCCAGGAGATGTCTTGAATAACAATGGTCTACATTTTATCTTCTCATCTTTGGAGAAGAAGGCAAATGTTTCTCATATGGTAAAGCAATCAATGATTAGTGACAAGTCTTCAACAAATTCTTCACTTAGGCTAAAGTAAAACAAGTTTAGTAGCAAATCTAAGTCTAAAAATGGGCTCCCTATAAACCTAGTGGTTTCTTATAGAGTAACATCTACTTCTACTTCCTATTTTCATTCACAACAAAATCTATACCGCCTTTTAAATCCATGCATAGAAATACAATTGATGATAACAAAAAATTAGACAATAGAAATTCTACACAGGAGGTACATGGTGCTTGTGGGATGCCATGCTTAGAAGTTATTAGCATTGTAGATTCATATAAATCATTTTCCTTAAGCTGGCCAACAACATTTGGCATATTCCCGACATCATACTTCTTGATACATTATCTGTTTGTAATCTAGACTGGGCTTGTTGGAGCTTTGTATCCTATCTTTATAGCTATGCATTTGGCAACTAGTGGTGCCCATGGTGATTGGGATATTGTTATCACCAAAATATGATCACCTAGCCATTTCTAACTAGGTGGATCGAAATAATCTAGGTAGGATTAATTTTACTATAGTAAAATCACTTTCACCATGGAGAATAATTTAGTAAATCATTTTTATTAAATTATTTTCTAAAAACCACATATGAATAATTGAATAAATCATTATTTATTTAATTTTCTCTAGGATATATTATTAAATACTTGTTTAAGTAATTATTCCTTTTTACATTTGACTAAACCTCCTAGGAATAATTAAATAAATCACTATTTATTTATTATTCCTTATTTCCATTATTGGAATAATTGTTAAATCACTATTTAATAATTATTTCAATTTCAAACTATTCTTAATCCTTGCGAAATAATTAATAAATATTTTTTTGTTTGTTAATTATTTCTAAATAAAGATGTTTGACCAATTTAAATATATTTTCCCTCTCCAAAAAATATAATAAAGTATTCCTAGTGGTTAGATCTTTATTTGGTCAATATCATTTTATTATTCTCCATTTTTTTAGATTAACTTGATCCTTTGTTATAAATAGGCGTTTTTTCCATTCATTCTTCACCATGATCATTATTATCGTCACCATTATCGTCTCTTTTCTTTTGAGCTCACATTTGAGTTATTCACATTGTTTGGGTATTTTCACATATTGAGAGAGAAGATTGATTACTGAAGCATCAAGGACATCAAACGACCCATCCCATGGAGGGGGAATTGTAGACCCTTTCTGTAGATCTCCTTCACTAGGTGTTATCAATAAAGAATTTATTCAATTAAAGTCTTTCCATTTTGGTTATTGCATTGGATATATTTACTATTTTTTGCTATTCTAGATCATGTATGTTTTTGTTGCAGGTTTTTCACTTTATAATGCAGATCTGAATCATAAGCGAACACAAATTGTTGTTAGGGTCACTTGTCATTTAGTGATTTAAGTGAATTTTTTTTTGGAACACCTTCCAAGGAATTTCACACTAATATATATCTTTACTAACAATCTTGAAGCATACTTATGGTTGTGAAAAAATACTCCTCTCAATGCCAAGGTAATGTCATGGTGGGATTATCAAATCACAAAAATGGGAACCACAATTGTGCAACTTGATTTTTTTGAGGAAGCATTTACAACATCTCATTGGATAGTGAGAATATACAAATATAAGCTAGCAAACATCCCACCAAATTCCTATCATACTTTGACATCCCAACAAGCGAAATATCTGAAAGTTCATTTGCTAGGCCATACACTGTCAGTATCACAATTGGCCCACAAGCATTACATGATATATCTATCCTCATATCTTCGTTCATCATGGTTATGGGTCACCAAAAACCCATTATTATGGTTCAACCACACAAAACCCTTACTTTCAAAGTCCCTTTGCTAGGTTGCACATTGTCAGTATCACAATTGGCATAGAAACATTACAGGATATCTTTATCCTTTGATCTTTGTTCAACATGGTTATGAGTCATCCACGAACCCATGATTGTGGGTCAACCACGCAAAACCATTACGTTCAACAAAACTTGGTTTTAGGTCATCCACAAAGCCATAATTATGTTTCTATTCAACAAATCTTTCTCCAGAGGGAAATTCATGCAATGGGGACCATTGCTTCCTAAGGGGAGAGGATTGATGCGAATGGAAAGTGTAACAGCACAAAGTAAACTAACATTAATGTCTTAATGAAAAACAAATACTTACAGTCTGCCAAATTATCACAAGATTTTGGGGACGACTCTCCTCCCAACCGTAGGCTCAATTGTGCAGGATTCTGCTACAAATGGCCACCCCCGAGCCCTCAATCAATGACTACTGCCAATGCTCCTAAGTCTTAGTATACCATTATCCCAAGAGAATGAAAGATAGAATCTCGGAATGATGGAATGCAAGAATTCCTCTCATCTTCCTCACCATCTATTAAATAGAACAACATTGGATGGGGAACCACATGCACACACTCCATGTGCCACATGCAACTTGATTTTAGCCTTCTGGTTTATTTCTTTACTTTCTTTGATTTTTAAGCTTTCTGTTTTATTTCTTCTTTTTGATAGCTTTACTGATTCTTATTTTATTGTTTCTTTGTTGTTATTACTATTATCTAATTTAGAGCTTAAGTGGGTTTATTACTATTTTATATTTTGTTATTTTATTTTTGTATATTTTAAAATATCATTTATGATTTATTATTTTATATTATTATAATGACTTTCATATTTATTATTAATTATATTATTGTTTTGTATTATTTAATATTATTATTATTATATATAGTGAATATTATTATTTATTATAAAGGAGGAATTAACATACTCTCCCCATTTAAGGAACTCCGTCCCGAAGTTATTGTGTATTATTTTTATTATTTATTATTTTATTTACTTCATGTTGCCAACACCCTTTGCTGAACTAGTATAACCAGCAGGCATAGAAAGTCCCCAACACCCTGGGAATCTCAAGGAATCTCTGTCCTTTTTCCCACTTTCGGCACCAGGCTAAGCCTGACCCTGGTCTATATCCTAGTCCAAGGCTGGCCCCAAGGCTCGCGCCTGACTCAGACCTCATCTGCCCCAAGGCAAGCATCCGGTCTGGTACTCAATGACCCCGAGCATCTCGCAGGCTGGCCCACTCCCTCCACAACTACTAAGGCGCACAGCCCTAGGCATCGAAGTCCTTTACATCCCTTCCAGACTTCGGCATCCCAATCCAATAACAGGCACCTAGCCTGGAACATCAGGCACTTGGCCTCCTCAAGATGGTCCTATAGCTCTTCAAGAGCTTCCCATCAAGAGCTATAAGACAAAGGAACCACTGGCATATGTAGTGTTGATTGAGTTTTGTCCCCAGCCCATATGGTGTTACTTATTCTCCCTCGTACGTATGGGCTCACACGAGATCATCAAATAAATCGGCCCTCTCGGCCCATTTGTGGAGTCCTGTGAATCATCACATCTCAACATGCATCCAA
>APFE031369986.1:39656-62169 GCA_000404065.3 Pinus taeda | reverse complement strand
GGCCTTAGACATCAACCAGCTGGACAATGAACAGGAGCTGGCGACTCCACAGATTAGTGAAACCTTTTTACAATCCCCATGGTATGCCGATATTTGTTATGTATTGTTAAACCTGTGTGCTCCCCCAGGATTTTCCAGAACCAAGAAAAGATTTTTGAAGATGAAAGCTCTAAAGTTCTGTGTCTTAGATGGTTCCTTGTTTTGGAAAAATCATGAAGGAATACTGCTAAACTGTTTAACCATAAATGAAACCAACAACATCATGAAAGAATTCCATGTAGGGGACTCTGGAGGGCATCTATATTCGAAGTCCACTGCTGACAAGATTTTAAGAGATGGTTATTATTGGCCTTCTCTATTTGCAGATGTCAGAAATTTGCTGTTTCATGTCACAAATGCCAAATATTTGAAGGAAAAAGAAAACTGCTCCCTTTGCCCCTTAAGCCTATCTCAACCGAACAACCTTTTCAACAATGGGGTCTTGACTTCATAGGTGAAATCCATCCCTCTTCTTTAGGCCAGAACAAGTGGATTTTAACAGCCACCGACTATTTCACCAAGTGGATTGAGGCCATCCCATGTAGGCAAGCCAATGGCTCCACTATTATCCGATTCCTTGAAGACAATATCCTTTCTAGATTTGGCTTCCCTGAGAAAATCATCACTGACAATGTTGCTGCCTTCAAATCGAGAAAGATGATCAACTTCTGCCATAAATTTCACATTACCTTGGGCCACTCTTTAGCTTATTATCCTCAAGGTAATGGCTTGGCCGAATCATCCAACAAAAGTCTCATCAACATCATAAAGAAAGTGCTGGAAGAAAAAAAAAAGAGTTGGCATAGGAAGCTCACAAATGCCTTGTGGGCAGACATACTTTCAACCAAGAAATCCATTGGGATGAGCCCTCATGAGCTAGTATATGGCATGGAAGCCATATTTCCTTCATCTCTGGGCATTCCTACTATCAAACTGTTACAGGAGATCCAGGCTGAACCAAATGACAGTCAAAGAAGAATTAATCAGACCATTCACCTTCAACAAACCAGAGAGAAAGTGTATGACAAAGCTCAGATTTTACAGGAAAAGCTCAAAAATATGTTTGATAAGGGAGCCAAGGCTGAGGATTTCTGTGTTGGCAACAAAGTCCTAAGGTGGGATTCACGAAGAGAAGACAAAGGAAAACATGCTAAGTTTGATTTTCTTTGGAAAGGTCCATTCATTATCAGCGCAGTGCAAGGCAACAACACATATTTCCTCAAATCTGAAAATGCCAGCACAGCTGAAGAGGGCCCTATGAATGGCGGAATGTTAAAACATTATCATGATCCCTTTTGTTGAAGTTCTCCCAGCAAGATCATGTCTGTACATAAATTTTTCTATATATCAACATTCTATTTTATTTTTGTATATAAAAGTCCAGACAATAGAGCACGCAGAAGAAAGCAGGCGGTGCTACATAGGTCACAGACATTTCAGTTGAGGGAAAGTGCTGTTCTCATTTCCACAGTTTCAATTATCCGACAGTCAGCACTAAAAAATTTCAATTTACAGCAACAATAGAAGATCCAGGCAGTTTGACCTGCTGTTCTTGACTTTTCACAAGGAAAAGCCATCCCCAAGTGGAGCCACTGTTAGCCTCCTGTTGCAGCAGGTTACTCATCTTTCATGATTGACATTTTTACATGCCAAATATGTCATTCTTTGCATGCTTCAATGTTCCATATTTGCTATAGAAGCCAAAGAAGGATGCCAGGAGAATGTGCCAGTTCAAGTGCCACTGCTGTGTTCCAATTTTGATTTACTAGTCCATTTTTGAAGAAATTTCGGTTAAAGGGAGGTCCAAACAGTTTAATCTTGGTCTCCCTAGGTTTCAATTTATTGTTTTAGAATATAGAGAATTAGCATCTGTCCAAACAGCTTAATCTTGGCAGATTCCTAGATAGGTAGAGAAGAAAGGGTGCTCAACAGCTTAATCTGAGCCCCTGGATGAAATAAGTGCAGATGTAGATAGGAGGACAGAAAAGGAAAAAGTTGAAAAGTTGGGTCTGCAAGTCTAAGTGCACCCAAACCAAAAAGAAAATAAAATGCTAGGTAAGTAGGCTGGGTAGGTAGCTTTGAGGTTGCAGAATGCTGATGTGTGATCAATTTCATGTTTTCAAGTGTCATATCTATTCAGGTCACAATTATCAGCAAGTGGCCATTTGAAGGACTCAAGCGAGGCATGTCTAACTCCCCCTTCTTCCTCCTTCCCCAAATCATTCACTAACTTCCCAAAGAGGTCAAGATCTGCTTGACATCTCTCAGTTTCATCATTTTCATATCAATTGCCTTGGTAAAGATCTGCTTTTCCCAAGGAATATTCATACTCCCGTTATAAATCATTTCCCCCCCTTAATAGCCTAAGATTCACATACTTAGTGCTTTCTTATCACCTGTCATATTAACTATTAACTTTTACTATATAGCTCCCTATCTATTTCCCCCTTCCCCTACTAAAAACTATGTTAATAACTCCCCTATATACTTATCCCCTCCCCTTGGTTGAAAAATAACCATAAGTATCCCTTGGGAATTACTAAGTTTGCTTGAAACTTAATAGGAACCCTCATATTTTTGATAGAAATCCCTTCCAAATGCATTAGGACTCACTCCTATGCGTAAAATCTCTCTTTCTGCCCCTTTCTCCTAAAAAACCCTCATTCAAATATTTAACCCCGCGGTCATTTAAACCCAAAAAACCCACTTTTCCTAAAGTTCCCTACCCCCGCTGAATTAAAAATTGAAAAAATTTGGCGTGCGGGCCCTTCCTTATCCATCTGCCACCTCGTCTTATCCACCAACCGTCTGATCGCCAGAGCCCGAGATCGGTGGTGGGCGGGTCTTTCTGTGCCCCGACATGCCGAAGGATAGCGCCCGGGAGATCGGCGGTTTTTCCGTCGTATTCCCACCACACATCGCCCTACCGGCTGTGGCGGAGCCCGCCCTACCAATACCGCCCAGGCGCAAAAGCGGTGCACCCGAAACCAGAAACCGTCCTCCCCTCGCGTGTCATAAGCACCACGTCACCCACCAAGTTGCCGCCATCTCACCCCTTCCTACCTGTGTCGGCCTGCCACCGTATTGCCACGTCACCCTGATGATGTCATCATGCTGACGTCATCACCGTACAAGAGGGTCCCATTACTGATGTCATCCATTGTATCGCTGACATCAGCAGCTGAAAAAATGCGCAAGTGCAAAATTGAGGCTTCAGAAGCCCAGAATGAAATTTTGAGGCAGTTTTTGATGCGCGATTAGCGCTAATCGTGCATCGCTACGAGAAATGGGCCAAAGTGGGGAATCTTTGGGGAATATTTTGATTCCTCAGCCGTTTTTGCGCCGAAAAGGGCAAAAAAGGCTCGATTTTGTAGTTTTAAGCGTACCAGCAGAAAGAGAGAGGCCCGATTCAGGAATTAAAGAGTATCAGGGGAAATAAAGCCCAATTTAATGCCAAAGAGTATCAGTGTTGCGGCAAAGTGTATCAGTAAATATCTGTCAGCGGCCCAAAGCAGGAAAACATTAAAGAACCCTCCAACAAAGTCAACAAAACAGAAAAGGCCATCAAAGAACTCTCAAATCACACTTACTGGACATCAAAGCCACATGAGATCAGTGGACCAAAACTCAAGGAACAGTTATTGCAAAACCACTGCACCAAGCCACAGAGGACACCACATTAACTCATTTTGATCCAGCTGCCTTTGGTGCAGCCCAAGGAATATTTACTTGCATTTAATTTCAGCACAAGTTAGGTTTAAGAAATGCTTTTTCTCGCAGACCTGTTTAGGTCAGCTGTAATAAATATTTTTTGGATATTTTACCTATATATACCGCCCTGAACAATTTAATGAGGGTTGGTTTTTGTTGGTTGGATGTTTTGCCTAAGCAGAGACTCGCACTGTATGTCTGATAATTTCTATAATCAAAGACTGCTTACGAGCTTGGAGAATGAATTGTGTACTGTGTTTAATGGTTGAAGAGTGACTGTGGAATTCTTGCGCTGGTACATGACCCAATAAGTGTTTCTTACCTCTGTTTTTTCATTCATACATCATTATCTAAACAACAGAAAGAAAGATTAGCTTAGAACTTGTTTAATTGCACTCTATGCTCAATTTCCGCTGTTTCTTTATGTTTTTTATCTGTTTTAGGCATAAATATGAATTCCACCTGGCTCATATTTGCCCTAATTCACCATGTATGATAGTTATCCAGGGATTCTTAACTGCCCCTAGATAGAGCTCACTTTCCTTCCCTCTGTTAAGCTGATTGAGAGATTCTTAATTGCCTCTCATTCCTTACATTTCACCCCATCTCTTTAGCTTGAAGGTTGTTTCATGTGCAGCTACCTTGCTCCTCACTCCTCTTGTGATCAAGAAAGACTACCTACGGTTCTACTCCTTGACTCCATGCCCAATGGTTTGAAACTTATCACTCTATGCATGCCTCTCTGCTTGAAAGCATCTTCCTTCCATTCAAACACCATCCAAACATAAACAAAACCCATGAACCCAATAACTAGCCTAAAATCATCATCAACAAAGCTAACTCATTAAGAGAGAGCCCTCTCTAATTGCAGGTGGGCTAGAACCTGCAATCCAAAGATTGGTTTGTGGTTACCTCGGCCGTATCCCTTCAGGAGCTTAGGGACAACCTAAGTGATAACATATTGTATATAAGAATTGATACGAGATGACTAGGGTGAAGGTCTTCTTATATACCCTAGGTAAGTGCCTCTTCACAACGGTTATGTCCTTAAGGACATACCTCTTCATTAATAACTATTTAATTAATTAATTATTAATTATTAATTATGATTATTATTGTTTACATTATTTTCATATTATTTTACTATAAATTTGTTGACAGTGCTCGACCCATCAACATGTCAAGGGGATATCCCCAGTAAGAAGTCCCAATTAGACCTTAGACCATTTGGTGTAGGAGTCCCAACAGTGGGTTGTAAGGTAATGCCTTGACCGCGATGTTGCACAGAGGAAAGTAAGATAACTCTGTCAGTAGCAAGGGTGTGATTGATGCAGAGAGTCAAGGAAGGTGTGTGATAGGTTCTAACACTTTGAAGGGAGAAGAGGGAAAAGGTGAGTTCCAGGTTGAAAGGGATCAGTCCCAACTTGGCTGAGAACACAAAACACAAAAGGACATGCACAGTTTCTGACGGAGCAGTCCACTTAGATGCAACAATCACATCATACAAGGTAAGATAACACGAACAACACTCATGAATTAGTCTAAGACAAGTGTGACAATTGTTATAGCAAGGTTCATGTGAAAGGCCTCTCTGATGTCTGACACAACAGTCGACACAGACGGTGACAACATTAACAACATATGCAACACATTAACGACAAGATTCATATAATTGCATGCAAATCAGTTCATACACAAGTACATAAGTTAAACAACATATATCATTAAGGCAACTGGAGCAGTCCAACTACAATAACAACATATGCATGAAAATGTGATGGCTCCTATTATATAAAGATGTGTAAGTCACAATAATACAATACACCATGTAAACCTACTAGCCCCAATAGTGGAACGCTATAACCACATCCATCTGCTCCTCCAAAGAGATGTACTAGCTTTGTGTAGTGGAGAATGCAAGGCACGTTACAATACTGTCCAAGCCTTCTTCAAGATAGTCTTAGTGGAAGCTTGGCTGACCAAAAGCCTATACAATGAGTTATGAGGGACCATTTATAGCATAGGGTGGGGTGACCCTTGACATTCCCCTTTGTGATAGTTAAACTACTCTCATGACTCTTCACCTACTCTATGACTGTTACATCCAACCATTGACACTTAAATTACACTTGACATGACTCAATATTACAATGCACATGTACTCATGTCAGACAACATGGCTTGAGCAAGCCTTGCAAGACATCACTGGCACTTGGTTTGCTGTGATGAGACCAACTCTTTAACATGCTTGTGATGGTGAAGATGTTGAGCCGATGCCAAGCTTGGTCGTCCATGATGGTGTGCATGCACCTCATGGTGACATCTTGCTAAAGCGAACTCTTGCCTCCATTACAATCGATGCATTGGTTCAACCCCTTCATCCAACTTGTCTGCTAACATGCGCATGGTCTTCTTGGGTACAATTTAACTGGCCACACACTGATGCATAGTGTCCATGCTGATCTTTAAGTGTATGCTGGTGTTCATGCACATCAACTTGTCGAAGTACATGTTCAACCACAGTTGGACTTGCTTCTTGTCTTTGCCTTGGTGAGTGCGTTGAATGGGTTGGATTGCATGCATGAACTCAATGACATGCATGTTACTGAATCCCTTACATGCAATCAACAACACTACTCACCATGTCTGCTCTGTGTCAGCCGCTGGTATGGATCCTTAACTTGTACAGGCACAGTTTCATTTGTGAGTACATGTTGCACCCATTGCTGTTCCTATTCCTGCTGCAACTTATTTGTCTGTCTATGCAACTTCATGTTCTTCCTAAGTTGCTACTTCAACACATGCAACTCCTTCTTTGTTCCATCTTATGCCTTCATGCGATATTCATGTCACGCCGTCACTTCATAGCTAGAGTCTCCAAAGTTGCTTTCATAATCAATAGACCTACTTGATCTTGCAACTTTGTTCTACCTCTGTGTTTTCCACAACCTTCCTCTTGCATTCGCTATGTTCACTGCATTCACTGTGTTCACTGCATTCAATACACTTCCTTCAGATGTTGTTCATGATGCCTCTTACTGTGATGCTGCTTCTTGATGTCCTTATCTACGAACAAATTGATGTCTTCATGAGTATGCAAGCTCAGAGACACTTGATCGACTGCATACCCAAGCGTGCTCTGAATGGTGTCTTCATCTCTGCTCTCTTGGGAACCATTGTACCTATACTACTGAGAGGAAGATGAACACCCGTGATACCTGCAGACATGGTAACACTCATAGCAAGCAATCTATCAGTCGAAAACCAAAAATAACATAAGACTTGACTTGCAACATATCTGGGTGAATGATCATGAAGTTTGCGCAATTTGGGCTAGGATGTCGGGAGACCGATTGCCAAGACTACTTAAGGCATAGTCTGGGCTACTAGGAGACTGGATGAATGCTAGAACTATGCAATGCACAATCCAATCTGACTACTGACTATTGGGATTGCACACTACACAATTCCAACTGGGAAGGACTGCTGGCCCAGGGACATATTTGCGCAATTTCTTGGGCCAAGTAGCCACTATCCTCCAAAAATGCGCAAAACAATCCTGGAGGCTAGTACTGGGAAGGAATGCACAAATCTAGAGAGGAAGGTGAGCCTTCCTTTCCCAGATTGCACAATACATCTTTGATGAAGGCAGAGTCCGGGCTAAGGTTGGCCCGACTCGCCGACGGGAAACTGAAAGCAAGTAAGTCAATGAATGCATGGTGACAATAAGTGATAGTAGAAGTGATTAACAATGCATGCAAAACATGAATGAAAGATTTAACAAACAGATCAACATGCATGTGGGTGAGGCAGTTCACTAGTTGGGCAAACGTTCGCGCAAATCAGTTTCATGCATGCGACAATAGCGAGATAGCAACAAAAACTGAAACAAAGATAGAACAATATAGTATACATGTAAATGACAACAAGAATTCAAAGAAATCAAGAAAACAGTACTCATACAAATGGAAACCCAAAAAATGATAGAAATGCAACATAAGGCATGGGAAGCAGGCTTACCCCAAAACAACTGAGCTGAATGTGTCGACTGCTGCTAGATGTGATGTGGGATGTCATAGCTACAAGGTTGATGTGAGGAATGAGATCTGCAGCGTTCGATTGATGAGTTTTGATAACATCAAGGCTGTGACACACATGCCACAAATCTAAGGGAAGTGACACTTGGTGGGAGGTTTCTGAATTGCTCCTTGCATGTAACCTCCAACTGCTAAACATAGATCCCTGAAACTAGGGATGCCTTTGCGTGATTCCTTGGGAGAAGCAACCCATGCATGCAAGTCTATTTTGCTTGGTCCTGGAGGGAATCGGTCAACTCAGATGCACATGTAAGCAACTGCTCGACTGCTTGAAGGAAATGCACGTTTCTGGGTAGAGAAACTGACTGCTGCCCAAATTTGTACAAATCCTGGGCTGAACGGCTTGTTGCTGGGAAAATTTGCACAAATCTTGCTCAGACAGTTGGTTGGTAGGATTGCGTAATCCTGGAGCCCAATAGGCTGTCAGAGAGGATTGCGCACTTTCTGGCGTGAAGGTTAGTTTTCCTCTAGAAACGTGTAATTATCAAGGGGAAGATGCTCAGCTTGCAGTTGGACCAAATCTGGGTGAGCATCCTATGAAGGGAAAAGATCAAACTGTGATCGACAAGCTGCCTTTGTGCAAGAAAGACACTGAAGCTTGAGGACTTGACGAAGCAAGGTAAGGTGCTATGTAAAGTTGGTATGGAGGCTCCAAAACAAGCTAAAGCAAAATTTTGGAGAGTGTTGTAGCCAGTACAACACTTAGTGACACACTACTAGAACTCCAAGTCTTTGAATGGACCTTGTTTGTGAAAAGAAATTCTAATAACTTCGGAAGTATTATTCAACTCTAAGCTCATCTTGGTTTCACACTAGTCTGATTGTAAGATGTAGCATCTGCCAGACTCTTGGTTTATTTACACACATTCCAAGCCAAGGAAACACAATTTTTTCGATTGGGGTTGAAGGGTATATAGGTGCACAAGCAATATAGTCATCAGAGTCTTAGTTTCATCCCTAGAGTTGCTCCACTGCTAGTAGGCCTGGACAGTACCTCGGTGGAGTCACATACGAACACAATGAAAAATTAAAAAATGAAAATTCAAACATTCAAAATTAAAAATGAATAAGGTGAAAGAAGAGAAAGGCTTCCTACGCAGGGAGGTGATGCAAGTAACTCCATTTGGGTATTAACCAGACTTGCTAGCACTTATTCATTTCAGAGGTGGAAGAGGGATCCCAACTTATTAAGGGTAGAAGAAGTTGTTCCAACAAAGTAGTTTATAATACCTCTGACATGCTTGTTAAGGTTTTCCCCCTCACCTTACTCTACTTGACTAAGTTGACAAGGGTTAACCCCAAAAACAACCGACTAGAGAAGGTGACACTACTTAGCATGCAAGCGTTGTGTTTTCACAAAGGTTCACTTTGAACAGTACGCATTTTCCTTCGACGTATCATGGACTAAGAGTAACAAGATCATCATACAGAGGCAATATGATAAATAACCAAGTAGTGATAGATGTACAAGCCCTCTTTCACTTTACCCAACTCATTTCATGAGTCACACATGGTTTGATGCAAAATGTCCTATGAACGAAACAAGCGAATGAACTAACAATAAAAAAATCAAAGCAAGAGCAAAAGAAAAAATGAAAGAGAAGAAAGTAAACAAGCAAGCAAGCAAACAAACAAGCAAATAAAGCATGTAAGAAAACAAGCATTCAAGAAAACAATTGAAAGCAAACACTTCTCCTACTCCTACATTAACGGTGCATGGGCCTGATCACGTGAAGTGATACTTCCAATGTAGCCACCGATGCATTGGTAGACCCATGTTTGTGAAGGCTTGGTCCGTGAGCAACCCAATTGTGTGGACTAGCAACCAAGAAAGATATAACAATGAAGACAACCACAGTTCATGTTTCAAATTGTCCATGGGACATAAGTCAGTGCATGAGCATGATGGCCAGTCTGAAGAATTATTTTGGTGTTGTGTGACACTACGTGCAACTTTGAATCATAAGCACACTCTTAACTAAGACATGCAAGCAAATGAAAGAAAAAAAGATAAATTTTGTTGCGCACGAGTGCTCGCAATGTAAGACTCCTCCAATGCATGAGAAATGGGATCGTAGAGTTCGAGTGGAGGAAGTATGATCTATGTGTGAGATGGATCTTCAGTGCATATAGATGAGTGATGAGGAGCCTTGGGTGATTGGAAAATTCCCTAATCAGAAGTGAAACCAACCTCAGGACAACGAGGGCCTGACATAACCATTAGCTCAGGTTGAAGTGCCTCGTTGGTCTGCGGGGTTTTGAATTCGTTGACAGATGGATCTTCGTAGACCAGTGGATTAGAAGGATTAACAATGAGTGAATCAACATTGTGATCGGATGGTGAGGTGAAGATATCACGGCAACCAAGATCAGAAAAGTCAGGATGTTTGTTGACATCCTCATGATTTGATGAATCACACAGAGGGGTAGATGATAAGGAAGGATGTTCACCCTCTACTTTTCCAGAAAGAGCAAATGAAGGATCAAGTGGATTTTTAATGAATGATTGGTCCTCTCTGTTGTTGGATGAAGGGCTAACATACGGTGTGTCCTACAGAAGATCAACAATGGGTGCATCCATAGATCAAGACACACATGAAAAATCATGGATGACAAGTTCACCAACGATGTTAGGAAAGAATGAAGGGGGCTTGAACAGAGGAGATTCATCCTTCGTTGAGTGTTGATGCTCAAGCTCCCACTCATACTCTTCATGAATGACAACGCATGTTGGTTTTGCAACACCAACTTCATCAATGGGTTGTTCCTCATTCCCAACACGTGAAGAGTTTGGAATGGACAAACACAAGAAAACGTCATCTGGAGGAACACCCAGGTGTGAAGATGAAGGTCGTAGAAAATAAAGCCTATGAGAACTCGAAGGACTCACAACCAAATCTGTGCGAAAATTGAGTGGAGTGATGTTGGGAGAGTGTGAAGGTTGAATAGGTGTACAAGCATGATCCTCAACATCAAGAGGAAATGGTGGAACTATTGAATGAGAGGGTGGAAGACATTCAATAGAGATAGTGCTTGCTTCACATGAGATTACGCAACTCCATCAATGAAGAATGTTGAGCGAGGCTTGATCTCAAAATTTCTCTTGGGATGAGCAGATTTCTTGAGGCAGTACTTGAACTGGTCCCAAATATAAGCAAATTTCATATGGCTCCTCGGAGCTTGAAACTGCAAGTCACGGAAGCGTTGCCAAAAATCAATAACTGATTCATGTGAAGCCCTCCATTGCTGTAATAGTTTCCGGTCAAGATGGTTTGGATCAAAATAATAGAATGTTTCTTCAATAATATCACATAAGTTCTCACATGAGTGCACAGTATCAGTCGGTAGGTTGAGCCCCCAATGAAATGGAGATTCGTGAAGTGTGTATGCAAGTAGAAAACTTGACTATTAGTCAGTAAACTCATATTCCTTATAAATCACGGGAATAAAGTTATGTAAGTGCTCAAGCCATGCCACTTCTCCTTCACCATCATACATGTTAGTGGACAAGAGATTGAAAACTTTCCCTGAGATGGAGACATCTTCATGATTCAAAAAACACCTCGAGGGAAGAAGAGTGCAAGACTCCATGAAATATATGCAAAGGTTCAAAACTAGATGAGAGGACACAACTTACATATTTAAGCATAAAAGGAGAATGCTGCATTTATGAGGTAGCCTTATTGATTTTTTCATACATTGATGAATTTTTTCCTCATAAGGAAACTACCCATGATTTTGTTACAGGAAACCTAGTTTATGGGTGAGATCTATACTCATAGAGAGGGTTGTTGGATAATTATGTGTATTATTAAAATTATTTAAATATGAAGGGATAATTATTTGCATATCATGTCAATGCGTTAGGGGAAACTGATTCTAAACATAGAACATTTAGAAATCACCAAGGTTCTTTACCTGTAACTTGGAATGATCATAACTTTAGCATTTGAACTTTATAACATATTGTCTGATACTTAATTTTTGGGTATCTCAAAATATCTACACATTATCATAGTCAAAATTTAATTTAGTCACATCTACTGAAATATTGAACCTAATGGTTTGTGTGTGTGCTAAAATGGAAATTCCATTAGCCTACTGGTATATTTTTATGAAAACATTATGACTTAAAAAACTATGATGCCAAAAGCATAAAGTTGTTAGAAGTTATGTGTTTTATCGTTTTTTATCCTTTTTGGAGGGCAGATGTGAATGATAATGTGACAACTTTTAATTTCACATATGTGAGCTAAAGCAAAACAACACAAAGAGAAAACAGTCATAATTTTTTTTTCATAGTTGAACAACTGTTGGATAAATATTAGCTCAATTATGGGCCATCAGAGAGCTTGGACAATATCAAAAAATATATATAGGAAGCATATGATGCCCAAACAGGGTTAGCTAGAATATGCTTTGTTTATCACACTTTTCTTTAGGAATATTAGTCTTAGTAGGCACACTATTTACTACTTACAAGCATGTTCTCCATATGTTATTTACTTTATTTACTACTTCATCCTAGTCAAGGGAATGATGCCCCATGACCTGGTCTTGTAAAGAATTAGATGGATGGATCATTGATTAGTCAAGGGAATACCTATAGTAGCATAGTCCAAACCATCAATTAACCTCTCTCCAAGTTGTAGCTCCTTCTGAGGTCCAACATCGTCAACATTTCTGGCGCTAGAAGGAGGGTAGCCAGTTGTACATGGCTGAAATTCCCCTCACACTCACTCATCTACCATTTGGTCAAGGTAGTAACTCGTGCTCCCTCTCACATGACACGACTCTGCAGTTGGTTACTCCTCACCTCCCAGAATTGAACATGACATTTCATATCAAAACCTTCGCTCCATCCGTCCCATCACTCGCTAGCTCGTGAAAGCAGTCAGACTAATCCCAGGCATACAACATCTTCCACACACATCTAGGAAGCCAAAAGCCACTCCCATAGGAGTTGTTGTATCATCGGTGGAAGAAGAAGTATTTGCCACGCTTGAAGGTCTATAAGAAACTATTGAAGATGGAGAGGAACCTCCAATCTTCCTTGAAGATGAACAAGGAACCCTTGTGATCTTGGGATCAAACTCTGGTATAGGAGGCAGAGGGGAAGAAAATGAAGGAGGTGGAGGTGGAGATGAATCGACAGACTCAGATCTGGAACCATCAAACTCTGAAGGAGAGGAAGAGGATAAAGAATATGAAGAGGACAAAGAAGATGAAGAGATGGCTAACCAAAATATTGAATGGATGACTCAGGGACCATTGAATCTCCCAGATGTTCTGCACAAGATGTTGAAGCGAGTGGAGAGAATGAACATCAAGTTCAACCTTGATAGCATGATGAAGGCAGAAGACCACTTGGATAACTTCTACCTATAGCTGCAGACCCTTGAGGTACGTTATGATGACGTAGCATGTAGATTGTTCCCATGTACCTTGGATGGTTGCGCAACTGCTTGGTATCACAACCTTCCACCCAAATCCATACAGAACTGGGGTTCTTTCAAATATATGTTCCTTGAAAAGTTTTCTGATGACAAGACCCCATCCATGCTACTCAAATAATTGGAAAGCCTCGAGATGGAGGGAGAAGAGAAAGTGAAAGACTTCAATAAGAGGTTTATGCTTATTTTGAACAAGTTTGCAGTAGACACTAAACCTCATGACTCCATCACTATTGACTATTCCACGTATGCACTGCCAACCACCATTGCGAAGTTCGTCAAGCGAGATGTGAAGCCAACACTTTTAGAAAGCTTCGTACTGTTGAAAAGGACTTGCACACAATCAGAGTCATCAAGGATGACGAATCAACAAAAGACTCCAAGGATGAGAGTAGAAATCCCCAAGAAATGGCGAGAAAAGGTAGAGACAAGGAAGTAACTAATATTGAGACCCTCACTCACCTAGTCAAGAACTCGACCATCGAAATGTCTGAGCTCAAGCAACGGAAAACAGACACATTCACAAGCAGTAATTTGCGTAGACAGAGATATACAAATAGCTCATCAACCAAATCATCAAGCAACAACTATTTCACTTCCAAAATTTCACAGAAGCCTGTGTTCCAACTCGATCAGTGCACTGATCCTAAGTTGTGTTCCTTCCACGAAGAGTTCCACCCCGAGAAATCTTGTTCGGATTGGAAGTGATTCGTTAGTTCTATCTGCAGTCATACACTCGATGCAAAAAGTGATATGCAGGAGCAGCTGGAATACACTAACGATGACGAAGAGGTTGCATCTAATGAAACACCAAGTTATGGGCATGTGGTGAAAGCAAATCAATGCTTGCAAGTAATCTCGAAGACAAACACCGAGAAGGAGCCCCGAAAGAAAAATGATCGTTACCATCTTAGGAGTAAAGGGGATCCCCTTACACTTGAGGAAATGAAAGAGAAGGTGAGACAACTGATAAAGAAGGCCGATCCACCATCCCTCTTAAAGAAACAAACACAAAGCAAGTTCGGGAAGACAACAACAGATAAGAGTACATCCATGAGTAGCAAGTTGCAGAACACTCCGTTGGACAACACGAACATCCGTTCCACCTCGGACACCTCAGTGAGTCTACCACCTCTGGACTACAACATAGTTGATGACATGAAGAAATCTCGAGTGAACATCAATTTGTTCGAGTTAACCAAAGTTCATAGTCAACGAGATATCCTGCTATGTGCGTTGGGACAGGTAGTGCAACCTCTACCAACAAGGGAGCAGGCACACCTCCTAGATCACTCTCCACTGTGCTCAATACACTTCGGCTGGAAGAAGGAAACTTAGGTTTCCCCCCATTCCTGCTTTCATTTGAAATTTCAACTACAACGCTCACAACTGCTTGGTTGATTTTGGCGTGGTAGCCAACGTCATGCCACTCTCCATTACTAAGAATATCAATGCACAATGGAGTGAAACATCTGTGAGAATCATCCAACTTGATAGAGCATCAGTACCAGCCATTGGTGAACTATGACATGTGATCATCTAACTATCACATGATGGTCGAGTCCACTAATGCATCAACATAGTTTTTGTGGACGTACCGAAAGCATATGGCCTACTACTCAATAGATATTGGTCCAGCAAGCTGGATGGATATTTCGCTACAGACTGGTCTCACATGTGGCTTCCGTACAAGGGCAAATGAAACCAAATCTGGGTGTTATTCGAGAGGTATATGAAACACAATGTCACTCCACTTAATGGTGAGAATGAACCGTTGGCCTTCACAGAACTCATGTTTGGAAACTGCCTCCTAGAGAAAATATTGGAGTGTTATCCTACACGACCAACTCCAACCTCATCAAACACGCAGTTGGTACTCCTTCCTTGCCCAACTAATGGTAACAAATCTTGTATAGTTTATTTTTCCGATAGTAGCAGTAGTACTAGCATGCCAAACGGTCCATGTGCAGATGAGCTGTGGGCCATGAGTCTTGACAAATTGGGAAAACATGATGGATCCAGGACCAAGTGTATCTCAGTCATACAAAACAATGGAAAATGTATGATTTCGATATTTTTGAAGTTCGAATGCACAAACAATGATGTTGAGTATGAAGCTATTGTGTTGAACATGCGAAGGACCACCACTATGAACAAAGAAAGCATCCTGGTAAACTATCATGATCCAAAGATGGCCAATCTTGGTGCAAGCTACACATAGCAGCAGTGACAAATCGTTGACCGCTTGACCACATAGTACCGGGATGGGTTTGCACGGGTAGATGATGACCTGAGAACACACTACACACAAGCAATCCAACATGAGATTCTAGGTAAAGGAGGAGAAAATCCATTGCAACAAAGACTAGGTAACACATACATGTTGATTGCACTCCTTTTACAGAAAAAATTAACTAACATTTAAGTGATTGGACTACTTGCAAAGTTCGTCATCATACTTGGTTTTCTAATTTAAATACCACACTTAAGAAATCTAGGAAAATCTACTTATGCATTGACTTCAGAAACTTGAACCCTTCCCGGAATAAAAACAACTACCCCGTGCCATCATCAGAGCCCATGTTGCACGCAGTACCTAAAATAGTGGTGTTGTCTTCACCTGAAGGTCTTTTGGAATGCCACCAAGTTTCGGTAGCAGAGCCCGGTGGACTGGCACTGGTCTACAGGAAGCTTGGCCCACACACGTATAATGCGCAATCACTGGGCAAGAGGATTGATAACCTTCTTGCCAACAACCAAGATCTCTAACATTATTTTCAGTAGGTCACACCACGCCCATGCCATGTACATAGTTTTCTTGCTGCTTGTTGTTTCATTTGGTTTGTTTTGCTTATTACCTTTGTTGTTTCTTTGTTTGATTCTACTTACTATTTTTTTGCATGCATTTTGTTTGTTTGGTATATTACTATTTTTGTTTATGGAAATAAGTGCTGCCAAATATTACGTTCTGGATTTTGAATCGAGTATGTGGCTGAAATTTGAAGAGACTTGTGACACTGCAGCACTTGGCCATTCTTGTGTCCATCTTCTCTATGCTTGGTTATAACCATTGACCGATGAAGTCTTGACGGAAAATATGAACCGCCTGTAAGGGAAGTTTTGCTCCAACCATGAACTTGTGTCCACTGGGAAGCCCCATGCTTGTACTCAACCTTCTGCTTTGTGTGTTCAATCTCATCCAACTAGTAGAAACGAAGAAGGGGAAATTCTAAACGAGAAAACCTATGGCAGACGTCTTACATGCTTCTCTAAGGGAACAACCTCTTCTGCTCTCAATAAGTCGGGATCCCTCTTCCGCCCCAAAAATAAATAAGTTCCTATGCACAATCCTCTTGAAAAATACAAAGGAAAAATAAGAGAAAGGCTTCCTACGCAGAGAGGTGAAGCATGCAACTCGACCAGGGTACTGACCAGGCTCGCTGGCAGTGGAGAAATGTATGTGTTCCCGCGTGACCCTGCCGGGGTACTATCTAGGCCTGCTAGCAGTGGAGCAAAACTAGAGATGAAAAATTATACTATGAAAATATTCAATTCGCGAGCTAAACTACCCTTCTCGGATTTGAAACATTGAGATCTAAGAAAAACTTTTGATTGTGTTTGACTGAGTTGGCAAAGGGTGAACCATGTATTTCCATGGGATATGTGGGAAACTGAAGTAACCCGCACAACGATTCAATACTCCTCGAAAGACAAAGGCCCTGTGCTAGCAATGAACTGAAACAAAGAAGTTGGAGTTCTACCAGTGTGTCACCAAGTGTTGTAGCGGCTACAACCACCCTCCAAAATTTTGGCCTACACCAATTTCGGAGACTCCCTTGAGAGTTTCACTTGATGATTGCACACATTCGGGTTCACTCCGTGAGCTCTTGTGAGTATTTACATCCGCCTTGCTTCTTCACTTCATTCAAGTTTCTGCATGCTCGTGTCTAAGTCATGTTTGCGACCATGTTCTGGTTATGCTCAAAGTCTTTCCTTCATATGTGCTTGTTGTGTTCATTATGAAAAAATCTGTCACACTCACACATGGAGTCACATTCAATGTTGTGAAAGAATTGTCTTGATCAATGAACGGTCAATCATGGGTATCGCACTTGTCACTTGCATTGTCGGTTAGTCATGTTGAACATGTGTGTCTGGATGGTTTGGGTTGTTTCATCGTCGAGTCATGTGTGTGTGTGTGTTCGTATGATCACCTATGTGTATCTCGATCGTCCACACACTTAGTCAATTTTGTTGAATTTCTGACGAACTGACTCCCCTCTTACAGCCGGACCATCACCCCACTTTCGACTCGATCGACTGTCAAATAGAAAAATGCGGAAGCACCAAGCTAGTATGCTCAAGCTGCGCTAACCACAAGCATTTCAATCAACCCTCATGCTGGACACCTAGACAGTCGGACCCGACAGTCACCCTGAGACTGACTCCCCTAAAAAATTGCGCAGAGGCCACTGACCTTACTCACTCAGCTGACTGAGGAAATTGCATAGACAGGCGTGACAGACAGCAAGTGCCTGTCCTTGTCTCCCTCAGAAAATTGCGTAGTTTTCTTAGTCAATAATCCCATCAGTTGACTGACTATTCATCTTATTAATTGTGCAGTGTTCGTACGCAGGCCTTCCACTGCCCATCAGTCAGCTCAACTCAGAAATTGCACAGAGATGATCAGCAGGCTGGCCTTTCGGCCTCAGTTCAGTTTCCCTTGCCAACAACCCTAGCAGTAGACTAGAAGTTCCCTCCAGGAATTGCATAGTTTCTACTGCCTGTGTCTCCAACAACCAACTGGAAGTTCCCTCTAGGAATTGCGTAGTTTTCGCTGCCAGTGACCCTAGTAGCCAGCTGCCAGTTCCCTCTGGGACTTGCGCAACTTTGGCTGCCAGTCTCCCAAGAAGTTCCCCCAAAAAAACTGCATGATCCTTGCCTATTGATCCTTCATGCAGCCCTACCCACTGCTTTGGAAAATTTCACAAATCTAGCTATCCAACCCCTGCTACTCGTTCGTTCCAAGAAATGCATAGAGAATGCCTACCTTGCCTTCTTGCATCCTCGACTGGCCCTCCAAAAATTTGCGCAATTTTGTCTTCAAGCCGAGCCAGACCTCGTAGACAGTCACTGTCGACTTAGATTTCCCGTCTTCATCACTTAGTGATTCTTACACAATTTTCATCAACCTTGCTGCCTCTCTCGGTCACCTGCATCCGAAATGATCATGTGTCATGGTAGACTAGTAGGTTTTGGATTTGAGGTCATCTCGTCATGATTAGCTTCAGGTATAGGTACACCAACAAACATGGCAAGATGACAAACGAGATGAACAAAGGGATCACATGCAGAAGGGCAGGTTCACCAACAAAAGAATGAACGTTGCATGCGAAACAAACAAATGCAACGAACATGCATCTTTGCGAACAAATGAGCTTGTCAAGCCTTCCAACGTGCAAGCAAGGAACAACATGTTAAAGCTTCATCAAGTGAACCAAGGACCATTGAAGACTTTGCGCACTTTGCCATGCAGAGGTGAAGCTATGATACACCCTGAAGACATCCATCACCCAAAAAAACTGTAGCTCGACATGCACTTCAACAATAGCACGAATATAAGAACACTGTCATGTTAAGTCATGTTGATTCATTTCGCCCATATCTCCACTATGGGTTTTTTGTCAATCAATGTGATGCAACGTGGAAGTCCAAGAGACCCACTTGTTGAACAAAGAGTCATGCAAGTCGAAAAGTCATGGAAGTCAAATGGTCATGAGGGTAGTCAAATAGCCATAAGGGTCAGTTTCACCCTTGGCTATAAATACCCCCCTCGTTTGTACATGAAAGGACTTTTCACCTCAGCTCCTCCCACATAGCCAAGAGAGTATGCAATATTTTTTTTGAGGAGTAAGTAGTGGCTCCAACGCCTCACACTCAGGGTTAGTGATGTATGGCATCACGATGTGTCTTGGAATTTTAACTTAATTCAAAAGCCTGCTATAGGCTAAAACATTTTCACACATGTATTGTATCTATTGTAAGACTGATGTTTAACACTTTTAATGCATGTTTCTTTAACCCGTGTTCTACATCTAAACTATTTCATTTATTGTAATGCATAATCTATTAATGGAAATGTGTTGTATATGTTGTTAACATTGTCTCACCCATTTAGATTGCTCTCTCAGACATCAGATAGACCTTTCACATGAAGCTTTCTGTAACAACTGTTGCACTCGTTCGGACTTATCCGTTGAGTGTTGTACGTGTTATCTTACCTTGTATGTTGTGACTACCACATCCGTGTGGATTGCTCCTCCGGAAGCTGTGCATGTCATATTGTGTTGTGTGTTCCTAGCCAAGTTGGGTCTGCATCCCATCCAACCTGGAACTCACTTTCACCATCTTCCCCTTTTATAGTGTAAGAGCCATTGACATGATTACACTTACACTCACCAGGCACACAAAATTCACTTCCCGAAGACAAAGCATACCACTCTCCTGTGCTGACAAGCAAGAGTTAAGGTAAATCCTTAAGACAATGGCAACCAATCCATCATACTAGATGGGAATCCCACACCAAATGGTGTGAGGTTTAGTTGGGACTTCATATGGGGGTGATCCCCTGAATGTTGGCCGGTCCAACACCTCAACAAGACCATACAAAGCTCGCTTGAGTATGCACATATGAGACTCTCGATCAAATGTATCAAAACCTTTTGGTTTCTCGATGTACACCTCCTCCTCAATAAATCCATTGAGAAATGTTTTTTTTATATCCATTTGGTAGATCTTCTACCCCATCTACACATCCAGTGCAAGAATCGATCTAATGGATGAATACCTTGCTGTAGGATCAAAGATATCCTCATAGTCAGTTCCCTAAACTTGAGAGTACCCCTTGGCCACAAATATGGCCTTATACTTCTCTATTATTCCATATGCCACTTTATTCACCTTGAAGATCCATATCTAACCCACTACTAATCTATTTTATAGTCTTGGGACCACTTCCCAAACAATGTTATTTATAATGGATTCATATACCTCAATCATTGCATCAACCCATACAGGTTTCTCTATTGCTTTCTTAAAAGAGGATGGCTTAGTCTCTACAATCTCAATCATTAGAGCCATGTAGCTAGTGTATCGATAAGGTGACCTTCTCTATTTGTGCAAATTTGAAGGATCTCCCACATTCTCCCTCACATCCTGCACAAGTCTATTAGTTTCCCTGGTCCTTTTCCTACCTTCTCTAGATGCTTCTTCTTGAGTGGATGTCTCCACTCTTTACAAAAGTACTTGTGGCTACTTCACAACTTCCTAAGGCTCCTCATTTGGAGCTAAAAACTCATATTCTAGTGGGATCTGAAGCTCCCTCTCAATAGAGCATCACATCGCTTTCTACCCATCAAACTTTACATCCCTTCACACAACTATCATTTTGATGGATAACAAGTATACACTGTAGCTGTGGGGAGTTTCTGTGTAACCCACAAATATCCCAATTTTGTTATCGGATCAAGCTTCTTCCCTTATTCTTTGGAGACATGGAAATAAACAAAGGCTCCAAAAATCTTAAAGTATGACACATCCAACTTTCTCCTAGATAAATCCTCCTCCTGTGTAATCATCCCCAAAATACGATGAGGACTCTGGTTCTGCAAATAGATTGTTGCATTGCATGTTTCATCCCACTAGGGAAAATTTTAAGAACCCCCCAAAAATTTATATGTATAATAAATGGGCGAATCTCCATGGTATATAGGAAAAATGGAAGGCGATTTCATCAATAATATATATATATTTGGCGAATCTCTCACTAGGCATGGCGAATATTTTACTCAATTATAAAATCTTGTAAGATCTTGGTATTACCATGGGTCAATACCATGGGTTATCATAAACCTGGAGCTTAAAAATTACTATCAGTAATTTATAAAAATTAATAAAATTAATAGTGATTTTTATTTTAACCAAGATAAAATGTTTAACATACATTAAATTACAAAATCCATTTTCTACTTGATCCACCAAGCCCGAGAGGGATCAAATATTTTTTCACCTTGCTAGTTGCATATCACGATATTGATACCTCTCGGGGGTTAGTAGATCCAGAGTAAAGATGGATCTATGCTGGTTTAATTCCCCCATTTAAATAGGCTACATTCCAGGTGAATACCATGGGTGAATACCATGTGCCATTTTGGTGAATACCATGGGTGAATACCATGTGCCATTTTTATTTTTATTAATACTAATATTAGGGTTAATAATGTTTTTTACATGGTATTGAGACTGGCCATCTAGCCAAAAATTGCCCAAAGCTTCCCAGAAAAATTCTGCTAGAAAAAACCACCACAGATCTACATGGTGGGAAGGAGAACAAAAAGAACACTACACTGTCATCAAAGAAGAATATTCTAGAGAAAACTCTGAATCACAAGAAATCGGGCAAGAAAGAAACAACTCTCAAGACAAGCAGGGAGAAAGCCCCGCCCAACAAATCAAAAGTTATGAGGATTCAAATACCGTACAAAATAAATCTTCATTTAACAACAAAATAGATCTCCTAGACCAAAATTCTTCTCTGACTATATTCAAAAGGACGAACACAATAGATCACGAAGCTAAGACACCAATGTCCCAAGAACCAGAAGAGATGAAGGAGATGTAAGATAAAGGAAGTTGGAAGACCATAGAGAAAAAAAAGAAAGCTATAACACGAATCTCGCCAAGAAAGACGAGGAGCCAGATAATTAAAGACTAAGAAAATTATAGGTTTGATAGACCAATTTGGTCTCGGTGGACGTTAACCATCATCATCATCATCATCATCATCATCAATAACAATCTAGTCCATGGTATTTGTCCCATAGTATTTTTCCCATAGGTTTCACCTAAATATAACGCATTTTTTGAGTGTTCGTAAACACAAGGTGACTTATGGAGTAAATATAAAAAAATGTTTTATTTGTTTACTATACCTCTCGTTTATTTATATTTTTATTAATTTACATACCTCTTTTACAAATATGGTATTTGGCCCATAGGATTCACTTAAATAAAACCTTTTTCTTGAGCCTTCATAAATAGAACGAGGGTTATGGACTAAATATAAAAGAGGTTTTATTTATTTACCATGTGTCTAGTTTATTTATATTTTTATTTATTTACCATACCTTTTGAGTAAGTATAAAAAGATGTTTT
>APFE031369986.1:23288-39636 GCA_000404065.3 Pinus taeda | reverse complement strand
TTATTAATTTACCATACCTCTTTTATAAATATGGTATTTGGCCCATAGGATTCACTTAAATAAAACCTATTCTTGAAAATGGGCGAATGGATTTACTTAAATAAAACCTATTCTTGAAAATGGGCGAATGGAAGGTTGTAACTACTAATTTTAAGGGCTAAATTTACCTTTTTACCCTCTCCCTTAAAATAAGGTGGGCTATTTGAGGTGATTTGTAAAAATGTATTATGATACAAAATATTCACCCACTAAAAATTTAAAACCCCTTAATTTCGCCAAAGGGCGAACATTCGCCCCTAAAATTTTCTATGCATCCCACAAATGAAGAGGTAGACGTTGGTCTTGCAACATCTCCTTCACTACTCTCACAATGCTATGATTCTTTCTCTCAACCACCCATTCTGCTGTGGGTTGTGGGGTGCTGTTAACTCTCGTTGAATGCCTTCTTTCACACATAAATTTTAAATTCATTCGAAACGCACTCACCTCCATTATCACTCCTAAGAGCCTTCACCTTATTTAAGGTCTCTTTCTCAACCAGTGCCTTGAATTCTACGAACTTGGAGAATGTCTCATCTTTCTCCTGCATGAAGAAGATCCAACACTTCCTTGAGAAGTCATCAATAAAAATGAAAAAAATATTTGTATCTAGCAGTGAAGGCTATCGAGAAAGTTTTGCATATATAAGAGTGGACCCTTTCAAGGACTGCATGTGCTTTTTTGTCCCAATCATAGAATGTGGATTTTGTGTACTTCCCCAAGGAACATCCTTTGCATACATCTTGCTGCTTAAGTACTCCTTTGGGGAGGCCAGTGGTTATTTTCTACATAATCTTCAAGGTGCCATGATGCAAATGGCCAAGTCTTCTATGACAATGTTTACCAGCATCGTGCCCCTGCACTTTCTCCACCTTAGTGTTTAATGCAACACAGTCTTCCACATTTAGCTTATACATTTTATTCCCACGAACCTTGATCTGCTTCACTTTTCTTGTGGCTACATGTCTCAAGAATGTTTTTCCTTTGCTGAATATCACATCATAACCATGGTCTTCCAAAATTGCAACAAATATGAGATTTTTATTTAGGCCCGGAATGAACATGACATCCTTGAGTTTAAGAGGGGAGCCTGACTCCTTCTGAAAGGTGACTGTAACAATCACCGTCGCGCTGTGCCTTCCATTGTCCCCTAGCTCAATGTGCATCTCAAGATATTTATCCTCCAAGATACTGAAAAACTCTCTACACTTTGGCATGTGGAATAATGCACCCGAGTCCAAGAAGCACACTCTCTCCATCATTGTGTTGGCCATGCATGCGAGAAGGGTAAAGTTAAGCTCAAACTATGAAGCTAAGGATTCACCTGCTCATCCTCTTATGGTCTTATTGCCTGCTTTTTTGTATGGACACTTCGTGGCATAATTCTTGAATTCATGGAAATGGAAGAATTTAATTTTGGACAAATATTTCTTCTTTCCCCTTTGGCTGGATTCTAGTTTGGTTTGAGATTTCTTCCCATTTTCCTTCTTTCCCTTTCCAACCAATGCAAATTTTTCTTCATCGCTGGCCTTGGATAAAGTTCCATCTCTGGTATTACACCTTATTTCCTCCTATACTAAATTATATCATAAGCGTTCCCTATTCAATAATATCTCCCTCCCATTCTCTGAATCTTGGTAGCTATGCCAGATCTTGGGAAGTCCTAGAAGGGCTAGGCTTACCATATCATCATCTGAAATAGTAACACCAACTCCTGAAATCTCATCACAAACTTGTGTGAACTTGCTCAGATAATGTGATATAGTGTCATTCTTCTACATGTTGATATTTTAAAGTTTATCCTTGAGTGCCATCTTCCTATGGTGACTACTATTCTGGAACAGATCTATCAGTTCCTATCACATTGCATAAGGAGTTTCTTTCCCATGGAGATTGGTGACAATGTGGTCCTAAACTCCCTCTAATATTATTCTCATCACCTTGGCTACATATTTATTCCACTAAGCAAGGTTCTGGACATCATATTCCGCTGGTTTTGCAACATCCCTATTGATGTCTTCTAGTAATCCATTTTCATCCAATACCGCCATCATTCGATCCTTCCACGCGATGAAATTAGAGGTGCCTTATAGGGCATACTCTATACTCAACCCATTGAAGGTCATATTCTCAGTTCTGAAGAAATCCTAATACACTGAACTACAAATTTGAACCTCCTCAAAAACAACTTTGAAATTCCTGCTCTAATGTGAATCCAGCTTTGATACCATGTGTAGATTATGGCATATATTTGCAATTGCTCATGATTTTTCAATCAACATCACAAGACATAAACCTACTCTATTGATCTATAAAATTCACTTCACAATTTAGAACATAAATAAAAAAACATCCAATGAGAAATAACACACACACACACAAAGTATTTTTCTAGGGGAAAGCAATCTGCTAAAAAACCCCAATGCTTGCTTGCATTAATCTGATGAATAAATATTTAATACAATTACTTTTCTCAACTGAGCACAACCTGCAAGTGAATAACCTATCTCTCTTCTCACTGAGAGGCTTTGACCCAGTCTTAGTCAATTTACGCCTATACTTGAGCCCCTATTTCCTTGCACAATTAATTAAGAAATTAGGCCCCTATTATTTAGGAATTTCTGTAAAATGGATTACAAAATTTCCAAGGTTTATCGTCTAACTACATGCAAATCCTGTACACTCAAGATTAGTCTACAACTGCTGCTACACTACCTTGGAATATCCACCATAGCTAGGGAACTAGAATTCTATAACTGAACTAGATATTTTGGGCTGATCGATCAGTTAACTGGATGATCACTAAGTTTGGCTGAAGCCCCACTACACAACTGATCTTCCACTAGTTCCTCCAACAGTTGGAACTAGTTTAATTGAAAAAAACTTGAGATAATTGACCTTGATTTCTATAAATTAGAAATCACACATGCTTAGCTGAAATTTAACTCCTCCAACTCGAATTTACTGAGTAAATTGGGTGACACAAGCCATTTCACACAAGTTAAGTACATCCAAGTTGTCTGCTAATGTGGAAATTCAATTTTTCTCAATTTAATCAAGGAAAAGTCAAATTGACAATTTTTTGCTGCATTTTTCAACAATAGAGACTCCATATAAAATATTGTTTACTAATGGAATTGTTTCTAAATTCTTTAGCAAAAAACCCATATATAAATGAGTTTTAATTTCTGAGGTTCTATTGGCTCTTTCAAGAAAGGAACTTATAGGATATGGTATAAATTTAGGCTTTCCAAGAATATTTTTTTGCATCCTCCTAGCCTCACCTATAATTATAAACATAACAAAATGAATTGCAATGTATAGCCTCAAAAAAAATTCCATGTGGTGTGACAGGCCCTCTTGACACTGGAAACAAGGCTCTTTGTTGAATTAAGAATGTCATTCAAAAACGTGTATGTCCTTAAAGGAACAATAGATGGTAATGAATGCATTTATTCTTAAGTATTTGCAGCCTCCTTTACTTAACTCCAAATATTGAGATGAATCTATCTAAAGGTTTTCCTTGTTAAACACTAAATAGTTAAATACTTTGACTCTTTGATTGAGGATTTTGATTGCAATAAATATGTTGTTTTTTTCTTTAATGCTTATCTTTTTCTTAAAGAAATCCCATTGTAAACTTTTTGCTATTGGAAGGAAAACTATTTCCATGCATATCCTTTCTGTTGTCCAACTATGAACTCAAGGTATTTCTCTTTAATATTGAATTCAACATACAATCCTCTTCTTTACAATATGTCAGTGCATATTGTTCTCTTTTTGTATCTCTTTTAACCATTGTCCATAGCATAGCTTATGCTGTCCAACATCAAATCAATGCAATGGTTTTCACATGTAATCCCAAATAATATGGGTTGTTTCTCAATAACAATCATTAAGTAAGAACCAAAGTAGGTGAATATATATATATATATATATATATATATATTTGAAAATGCAGAATATTGTCTAATATTTGACAACACAGGCTAGCTATCGAATATTTGACTCCTACAGTTGGCGTAATCGTTGGATAATCGATGCCACAACCGATGGAAAAAAGCATCGGTCATTTGACACTCCTGTCAGGCAGAGCTCTCATTTATCGAATATCTGATGCATCACCATCAATTCACGTGCCCCAAACTAACAGAACAATGCATCTGATATTTAAAACCCTTGTCAAACTAATTCAACTCGATGTCAGTTATCCGATGTGTATACATCGAACATGCCAATCTAGGCTAATGGAAGGGAGCTTCAAAGTGATAACACTCCTGTCACACAATTTACCTATACTGTCGATTACCTGAGGCCTAGACTTTGATTTTTACCATTGGACAAAACTAATTTTGTGTTGAATATCTGATGAAAAACTAACATGAGACCTATCAGATATTTGATGTTTGGTCCGTCGAATATCAGATGATTTATAGCATCACAAAATCGACTTCAAAACGTTGGCTTTTTAATGACCATTTTGACCTTTTTTATGTGTTGGATAATCAACATCTTTACTGTCTAATATTCAACTATTACTAAACTGTTATCTATTTGACAAAATTATAACAACGATTTGATTAGAACCAATGTGTCGGATAGTCGACGCCAATAAGTCACATATCCAACTAATAACTGTTACGTTTTGGCCCCATTTCTCCTAGTGAAAAAACCATTACATGGCGATACATCATTTCAAAAACTTATAAGACAACAAAATGACCAAAAGACACCTATAGTGAGTGGTCTTATACATGAACATTAATAATTTTCAGTTGCAAGCCTGTTGAGTTTGATGTCTCTCTTGCCTGGATCCTTTTGGAGTTGATCTTGACTTGTATTGATATCCTTATTGAACTTTAGGTCTATTCTTAAATCCCAGAATGTGTCCACTTCGTATTCCAGTCATGAGATGTGATGTTAAAGGGCCATGATTTTGTTAGTCTGTTCAATTTAAAAGTGATACAATTGACAAAATTTAACTTGCAATTCATAATCATCCCTCTGCAAGGATTTGTGAGCATAAAAATAATGAGAATGGGGGTTCAATGTCGATGAAGTATCAGAGATGGAGTCATCATTCATGGTGATATGCAGAAAGAGATCATGAGAGAAATAAACTACATGCAAAAATTGAACAAACCTTCCCAAGAAAACGACATAGAGGAGGAATTCCATCAAAATTGGTAGAGGATATAGGATATTAAAGGTGAATTCCAATTGGTGGTATCATGGTCATAAAATACATCTTTCTGGTCTATATTATTTACCAAGACTCTAGAATCAAAGATAACAAATTAAAGGCCTAAAATCCCAAATTGTACAAAATTCTTCTGAACCAAATGGTTCTTCAAACTTCTAAAGAGAGAGGACCTAAGAACTGGTGAAGAGATACCCAACAGAGCCTTAGACTATTCTAAAATTCTAGAATTAGGACATAAAGAGATGAAATAGAAGCCTACCTCAAAGGGGTTTCCATGTAAATCTTATCTATTGTCAATGATCAAATTCGAAATGGGAAGCCCATAATTACCTTCTTGTAAAATAACTCAAGTCAATCTATGACCAATCGAGGATAAAAGACCAAGTGTTGGTAAAGTTGTTTTGGGGCTAGAGAGTCCTTTTTGCCAAATTTCCCATAAACAGGAGTGCCAAGATTGCAAGTGAACTATCCCAAGGATAAGCGACTGGAATATGAGTAAGAGGAGTTCTTCATAGAGCAACCTAAAGGCTAAACACCTAGATGCCATAGTGAAGTTAAGGGGCAGAGCTATATCAAAATCAATCAGTCTCAAAGGTGGAAAATTAGACCAAGAAGCCAATTCAGTCTTGGATAATCTAGGAGAAAGATGAGAGTCTAATTTATTGCTAATTCCCCTACTCAACCAAATGATTCTCATCATTCTACCATTAAATTTCCCAATTCTTCTTCTAATGAAAACCATCATGATCATGAGTGGAGGTCATTTCCACGATCTATGTAGATAGATGTAGTAATAACAAACATACTAACAAGAGGTAGCCTCATATACATGGCAACAAGATTCATGTGATGCCATGTCAAGGGGAATCCATTTATGCATCCAAAATGTTACACCTGTGAGGAGCCTGATAAGGGAAGAAAAGGTGGTGCAATAGGGAATATTGAGGGATAAGGAGAATGAGGGAGATTATGGAGTGAGGAGGAATGAGGAAAATAGAGGAGGAAAGGAGGGTAAAGAAGCTTAGATATTTTTCCATCGTTTTTTTTCATAAAATGGATAGACCAAGGGAAGTACCAAGAACCAAGAGACATGAAACCTTAGGGGATGGGGCAAAAAAAACTTGAGCCATTGATTCAAGCATGGTCTCTTCCAAGGAGCAAGCTTTATTTTCTTACAAATCAACATGCACAATATTTATTCTAATAATATGATAGACTTCTTTGGAATGGAAGAATTCTAAAAGTCCTCTGGTTCTCTAGAGCACTAGTGCAAGGGAATTATCCTTTGGGTTGCCTTCCTTAATGAGATAATGGATTGTGATTAGCGAGTCTCCTAGTGTAGAAAATCCTATAGATTCACAAGTTCATGCAATTTACTAAAGAACAAGACAGGAATCTACTTCTACTTTCAACCAGCGGAAGCCAATAGATCCATGAAAACAATATGAACAAGAATAATATAAATCAATGGAACATAACACAATACGTATCGAGGGAAAACCTCAGCTGAAAACCCCCCACTATCTGTATTTCATTAAATCATAAATCCAATATGATAATACAATGCTTGTTCTCACAAGAACAATCCCAACACAGTATGATCAATATCCTTGCTCACAAGCAAGCTAAAGCCAATATCTAGCCTCTTTGACTACTCTCCAAGCCCCCGATTCCTTGTGTAATTCCTATGGCTGAATAAACCATATTAATGGGAACCCAGTGCTTCCAAAACTGCGTAGTGCAATCCAGGTTGACTTCCTGATTGCATGCATGATCTATACAACTCAGTAAATCATACAAATGATAGTACACTATCCTTGCACTCTAGTCTCAACTGGGTCTTTCTTATAATCGACATGCATGAGTTTATGGTGAGGGAATCTTCAGTTAACTAGAGTGACACTTGTGAACCAACTGACTGTTAACTCTATTAGTTCCACAAATAGTTCGGAACTAGTTTAACTGAACATAACTCAGTAAACTAAGTTATCTAATTACAACTCACAATTAAACTCATCCTAGTTCCCTAAAACTTAGGGAGAACATATATATGACTTCATAAAGACTTCCAACTTGAAATTCTTAAGTTACTAAGTCAAATTAACTTAGTTAACTATTACAAGTTACTATGAGAAAAGAATTACAATTTTAATTCACAATTTAATTCAAGGACAAATTAAATTGGAATTTCTGGATTCTACTTTTAACATTTCTTGTTGCTATTTTCAACATTCCCTCTCAACAAGAAAGGAATTCAACTGTATCCTGATCCTAAACCTTTGGAATATTTTGTATGCAACACTTCTCTCTAGTGTTGTTTCTACAACAACTCCATAAACAAAAAAAAAACATCCACCCTGAATCATTATGATGCATTTGTCATCAAAGTCTCTGACTGCTACTGCCTTTCTCAACTGAAAACTTTGCAATTATACGAACTCTACCTTTATGCAATGTTGTCAACCCTTCTTTGTGCTCTTCATTATCTGACTACTCTAGCCTTTGTCACTATGATATTTGACTGCATCAGTCACCATTGATTCCTACCGCTACTATGTACTTTTGGACTCTAGTAGCAAGGTATAATCAATGAGATAAAACCTCTCAATGGACCCTAGCCAATTTTAGCCCTCTTGGGACTATCACTTCACATTGCCCCATCTCACACCTGGAGGTATGGCTGCATGTGCTGCCTCTACCCACTTGGGTCAAAATCCCCCCCTACTGGAGGTCTCTGCATGAGTGGATGCCTCCACCCAGTCTCCTCTCAGCTTCTCTAGTTGTGGCTACTCCATAACTTCTTGAAGCTTCTTCTAAGACTGCTTCTTCTGGGGCTGCATGTTGAGAGGTAATTTACTTTCCCTCTCAACCATCTTGAACCTCAAGATCATATAGATTTTGGCCCGTGCACTGATCTGTTTCACTTGTCTCGTGGCGATGTGTCTAAGGAAAACCTTTCCCTTACTAAAAATCACATCATATTGACGGTTTTCCAATAACATGACTGAAACACGATTCTTCTTTACTCCTGGAGCATGCATCACATTTTTATCTTGAGAGGGGATCCACATTCCGTCTGAAAAGTAACAGTGCCCAATCCAGTAGCACTATACTTCCCATCATCTCCAAACTCTATGTTATTCTTAAGGCCTTTCTCCTCAAAATCACTAAAGAGATCTCTATTCCCCGTCATATGGAATGAGGCACCACTGTCAAGATACCACATGTCTCCCATGATAATGCTGGCCATGCATGCAATGAGAGTGAAATCAAGTTCTTGGCATAGTGCCCATGCTCGTGACAATAAAAACACTTGACTTTCGTCAATTCCATCTTATTTCCGTCCTCCTCGCCTTGGGACTTGTTTTCCTTGGCCTTCTTTTCCTTACTCGCAAAGGAAACCCTCTTCCAATTCCTTGGAAGAGGTCCCATCTCTGGTGTTCCTTCAAAACTCCTCTTGTACCAAATTCGACCACAATCATTCCCAATTTGGCAGCTTCTCCCTTCCATTAATGGAGTCCTGATATCTATGCCAACTCTTGGGAAGTCTTAGAAGAGCTAAGCTCACCATATCATCCTTGGCAATAGTGATTCCAACACTTCCAAGTTCATCCTGATAATGAGTGAACTTGGTCAAGTAATTTGGAATTGAATTGCTTGCCTCCATCTTGATTTTTTGAAGTTTATCTTCTAGTGCCAACTTCCTATGGTCACTTTTGTTCTGGAAAAGGTCCGTCAATGCTTTCCACATAGCATGCAAAGTTTCCTTCCCATGGAGACTCGAGAAATTGTGGTATCGAACTCCCTCAAGGATTATCCACCTCACCCTTGCTACACACTTCTTCCATTCGGCTAGATTATGAGCATCCAATGCTGGTGGCTTAGGAATGTGTTGATCAATGAATTCCTTCAAGTCATTATCCTCCAGCACAACCTCCATCCTATCCTTCTAGGATATATGATTCTAGCTGCCACCCAAGGCATACTCGAGCCGCAAACCGTAGAACGCCGTCGGTCGATCCTAAAGTATGAAATGCAAATTCGAATTTCACATGTAACCTTGAACTCAAAACTTCAAAATATACTCTAGTATACTATTCTCACCTCTGATACCATGTAGAAAATCCTGTAGATTCACAATCTTATGCAATTTACTAAAGCATATGACAAGAATCTACTTCTACTTTCAACCATGGAAGCCAATAGGTCGATGAAAACAATATGAACAAGAAGAAGATAAATCAATGGAACATAACATAATAAGTACTCGGGGAAAGCCTTAGTTGAAAACCCCCACTATCTGTATTGCATTAAATAAAAAATCCAAGATGATAATACAATGCTTTTTCTTACAAGAACAATCATAACAGTCATTATGATCAATCTCCTTGCTCACAAGAAAGCTCAGGCCAATCTCTAGCCTCTTCTACTACTCTCCAAGCCCCTGCTTCCTTGCACAATTCCTATGGATGAATATCCCATATTAATGGGAATCTAATGCTTCCAAAACTACACAATCTAATTTAGGTTGACTTTTTGATTGCATGCATGATCTATATAAGTAAATCATACAACTGATAGTACACTGATTCTGCACTCTAGTCTCAACTGGGTCTTTCTCAGAATCGACATGCATGAGTTTCTGATGAGGGAATCTTTAGTTAACTAGAGTGGCACTTGTGGATGCACTAGTGCACCAACTGACTGTTAACTCTCGATTAGTTCCACAAACAGTTTGGAACTAATTTAACTGAACATAACTCAGTAAATTGAGTTATCTAATTACAACTCACAATTAAACTCATCCTGGACCCCTAAAACTTAGGGAGAACATATAAATGACTTCAGAAAGACTTCCAACTCGAAATTGCTAAGTTAACTAAGTCAACTTAACTTAGTTAACTATTACAAGTTGCTATGAGAAAATAATTACAATTTTAATTCACAATTTAATTCAAAGACAAATTAAATTAGAATTTCTGGATTCTATTATTAACATTTCTGGTTGCTATTTTCAACACCTAGAATAACAATGTCTTTAATTCCTTTGTCTTTAACAATACATAAACCTTGTAAAAAACCATACATCTCAACGTGATTAGTTGTTTTCCTTCTCAAATGCCATCCAAATTTAATTTATATAATTTAATCAAAATTAAATAATATCACTCTGGCTACTACCACCCTTAATTATATAAAATTACACTTCTCTTTAATATTAAATTATAAAAATATTTTAATTCAACATTAAAATTTTCATCGTATAGGGCATAAATTTTTTCTCATAATATACATTATATCCAGGGTAGGAATTTGGATTTCTCTTTAGCCGTCATACATTTTTTTTTTACGTTTTGAGTCCTTATGCTTCCCGTCAAGAAACGTTATATTAAAAATTTTGCCCTTCAAAAGTGATGTTCTCATAATAAATTAACCCTTCACTAATAAAATTTTGATTAAAAAATTACCATTCAATAAATAATTATGTTGAATAAAAAAATTCCCTATTTATCGAAATTAAAATCAATTTATAATTATTTTTATAAAATTTACTGCATATTAAATAATAATTTTCCGTTTTACTTGAGATTAATAACTAATCCTTCACATTTGATCAAATCATCACTGAAGCATTCTTTCACGAGATATTTTTTTTTTTATCAGTCATCATATTTGACGTGATAACAAATTATGATAGTCAATCTTCCATAACGGTTTTATTGCAATCGTAAAATTTAAATTGGCACGAATGTTTACTGGCAGCATTGGTCGGCGGATCACGACATTGCGCGATTATACGACGACAACAATTATGAAAAAATATCTGTTTATTTGAGCAAGCAATTGACAACAGGCTCAAATGCAAGCATCTGACAAAAAAAACTGTTTATTTCGGCAAGACCTCCCTTTAGTTGTACGCAATTTGGATAAAATCTGAATCCGATCATTTTGGCAAGGCTTTTTCTTCCAGAAAATATTTGAACAGTGTTGAAGCCCTGGACGGTTGCAATTGCAGAACTCCATGACCCGTGCCCCTAACGGTGGCAACTGTCAAACACTTGTAAATCACACTATATCCACCGACCTGCACCATCCACGAGAATGCATGGTGACATAAATCAATATTATTATCGAGATTCTATCTCTGAAATTAATGAAACTCAATTGATTATTTACCTCGAAGCCATTAACCCAAGGGTACCATGCAGTCTCAATTGGAAGCTTGAGCTCTTTGATGGAGAGTCTTGTCGCGGTCACAAGAACTCTTGAATCCATGTCTCCACTGGAAACCAAACCATACACCGATCTGCACCTTTGCCAAGAACGGCCTTTAAACATACACCGATCTGCACCTTGCCAAGAGCGGCCTCCACTCGCTCGTACAATCCTGCATACCCGTGTATAAACCTTCCTTAACCGAGCCAATACTCCACATAAACCAATCTGAAATATGCGAAGTCCCTTAGTCTTTATGCGCATGAGGATTGCCCATATCCCCTTCGTCCTTCGCACTTCCCTTGTCTCTTATGTGAAGAGCTCTTCAAGCGAAAGTCGATGAGTGAAATGAGCTCTTCCTTCACTCATATATATACATTTCCTTCCTCATGTTAAGGGGGTTGCTTATTCATGGCCGACCTCCCTTTATTACATGTAAAGCCCACGTATATCATACATGCCCCACATAATTCATGTAGGCTTTAGAATTTAGAATTTAGCATATTTTCAATTAAAAAAACTTGCCCAAAAAATACCCTGCTGTATGAAAAATAAAGGGCGTAAGTTGTAACTATACCAACGCTGATTAGAATTTAGCATATTTTCAATTAAAAAAACTTGCCCAAAAAATACCCTGTTATATGAAAAAACTTGCCGCGTAAGAACGTTTGGTGGGTAAAAACGTTTTGGAAAAAGTTCCAAATGTCAAAAATCCGTCTTTAACTCTTCCAGACACGTCACTCAAAACGGGGAATGACAAATTCCAGCCATCAAATACGTGAAAAAAGCCTTATGACGGGCAAAATGACCGTCAAATTCCATCCCTGATTATATCTCCTTAAAACTTTTCATTTATAATTATATCATTCTATCTTCATATTGAATCAAAGTTCTTTTTTATACAATGAAATAAAAAAATATTTGTTTTAAAAGGCCATATAAAATAAATTGTAATGTGATATTAGAAACTTATAACTAAATAAATAAATAATTTTATATTTAATTTTTTTGTGTGGGATATATATATATACTTTTAATTCCATCCATTTTATATATTTTTAAAAATAATTTAGATTTATTTGATTTGATTTATTAAATTTAATGAAATTTATTACGCTGAATGGTTCCGTAACGTAATTTTGAAAGTAGTTTCCGCAAATAAATCCATAATTCCATTAAATTCGCCATTTCTATTAATTTTAGATATATACATCAATATTTTTATGAAATTGTTTTAGTTCATTTTATATAAATTAATATTTTTAATTTGAGCATGAAGTATGTCTTAAAAGTGTTTTAATTTGGTTAAAAGTTTATTTTTCTCAAACTTAAAGAATCAAGTTAAAGTTGCCTATTACTTTAAGGAGTACTATCAATTCTATGTGGCATGACTTTCATTGAATAATGGTGATGAGTGAGCATCTATTCTCTTGTCAACCCCTATACCCACCACTAGTGGGTTAATTCTATGTGGCATGACTTTCCTTGAATAATGGTGATGAGTGAGCATCCATTCTCTTGTCAACCCCTATACCCACCACTAGTGGGTTAATTCTATGTGGCATGACTTTCCTTGAATAATGGTGATGAGTGAGCATCCATTCTCTTGTCAACCCCTATACCCACCACTAGTGGGGTAATTCTGTGTAGCATGCTTTTCTTTGAATAATAGTGTTGAGATAGGTTGCATTCTCAAATAACAATCAATGATGAGTTTCACAACCAATGATGAATATCCCCACTCTTATTTGACAATTAAATTATGATGCGTATAAAAAAATCCAATATCCATTTTTCAATAAAATTATAACCATCATTACTTAAATGGAACACACAACCATTTTTAACTTTTAAAATATAACTACTTCACATTAATATCATTTTTAACTTTTAAAATATAACTACTTAACGTTAATATTAAAATATGATTTGCACACATAAATAACTATTAATTTAATAATAAATCTTTTTATACACTTTAAAGTAAAAATATATTATTTGAATATTTATATACAATATTTAAAATATCTTTGAAATATTGGTGATATTCGAAAACATTGTGATATTTTCGATAAGTTGAAATATCGCCAAGAAAATATTGCCATATTTTCTTGCGCGAAAATATCGCGGATATTTTGACAAAATATCGCGTTAAAATATCAAATATCGTCAGACAGGTTGGGTCGGGGCTAAAAAAAATGATTTTGGTTGTTTTATTTGCTTATTTTGGTTTCTTAGTTTTGGAGAAGGAAGGGGAAGGCATTTGTGTTGGTTTTCAAGGAGGGATTGAGGATAAAACAACCATTATCACCACCAACTATTTTTTTTTTGTGAATCAAAGATGGAAGATCAGTATGACAAACTTCATTTCTTCCATTAATAGGTATGTTCTTAAAAAACCCTATGTTAATGATTTTTTTTCATAGATTTAGGGTTATGCTCGCTCGCCTCAATACATACCAACATTTTTTTATTTTTATTTTTATTTTTTTATTTTTTTCCATTTGCTATGATTATCATTTCCATGAGCTTATGCAAGGGGTTTCTCCATATTTGGACAACAAACATCATTTTTTTTTTTTTTTTTTAACTTTCTTATACGACCTCTTATTGCCATTTTTCATTCATATTGCAAATAACATAAGTAAAGGTTTTTTTTTTTTTTAAATGAGGTGGTTATTACTTATTATTTTTTGTGTTGCGGTGTTTAATGCAATTTTATTTTTTATTTTTTTGGTGCCCTAGGTTTGAATTAGTTCACTACAAATATGCCAAAAGCCTTTGACCCATTTTGGGAGTATGGGGAGCTTGATGGTGGGACAAATCAGGAATACCTATCATGTAAATTGTGTGGGACCAAGATGGCAGGAGGGGTTACGTGATTGAAATACCATATGACTAAACTCCATCGACATAATGTAATGCTTTCTATGGTTTCTAGTGCGGAGTATACACAAAAAACGCTTGAAGCAATTGATGAAAAAGACAAAAAGATAACTACTAGGGAGAGGTCACTGATCTCAGACAGATAACTGCTGGTTTTATTTGTTTTGCTACATATAACTCATGATAATGAGATACTTTTATATATGTGATGCTATTTTGTATTGGTTCTGCACATTTGAGTCTTTGATTGGACAATTATCATGGATCAATAGGATTTGGTATTGCCTTTGATGTATCATTTTTATTTTACATCCACTACATGATATATATCAGTGATTTATTCATATTTATGTGCCAATGTATTTATTTCATGTTGTTATTGCTTTATTGTTTAAAAATATGAAAAAAATAAATATTTTAAATGCAATTTTTTTTTTTTGTCGATATTTGCTGATATTTTCGCTCATATTATCAATAAATTTTTTTCCTGAACCCTCACCGTTATTTTGCCAATACCAATATTTTCAACACTACTTATATATTATGAACACAATTTATATAATTTAAATTTATATAAGTAAATTGCAAATCTAAAATCTAAAATCTTTGGTGTAAAAATGTTTCAACTACTTTCTTGTTTATTTTATTTTTTTCAATAAACCGATGAATCTTTTCTTAATCACATAACAAATATATACATATAACTTATTTTATATCATTATGATTTTTCATCGGAAACCAAACCAATATTGAAATCGAAGGATTTTAATTTGAAACTATGAGATCGTAGTGTGCTATACTAATTATTCAACATTTCTGGCATGAAATACAATCTACTTGTATAATCTAGAAGACTTCATACATAAAAAGAAAGTTCTAAGGGAATTATGAAATAAAACTAAACAAAGAGAGGAGTCTTGTAATGCACCTTCAAATTTCACACTAAAAAAATAAAAAATCATATATTTGCTTATTCCAATGTTGACCTATTTATATTATGGTTGAGTTTCTGGCTACCTTTAAAAAGGTAATACATGTATATTTGAGTTCAGAGTATAAGAGTCAAACCCTTTTCTTGGGTTCCACACTATCAAACATCCTTTGCCAATACACATTATCTATATTATAATGTTTTAATCTATTTCTTTGAGATTATAAAAATATGTTTAGGAACTGGGAAATCCTACTTCAATTTCACTTTCTAACTATTTGAACTAGAATCTTATTGATCACTAGTGATACTTCATAACTCATTCACCCATTGGGTCAGAAAGCCTATGTTATAAGGATATTACTTCATAACTCATTCACCCATTGGGTCAGAAAGCCTATGTTATAAGGATATTTCTACCATTTTAAGGTATAACATGTAAGTCGAACCAGTAACCTACTTATATAAAGTGTCATGTTCTACAGTTACGTCATAGATCCCTTCTCCAGATCACACCTAGAACATATGTTAGAGTGGGTCTTATGCAACATGTATTACATGCAACTCTTACTCTAGCCCATCCATATAATGGGCACAAGTGGGTGCATTACATGGCTTGAAATATTTGGATGAAAATGATGGTTCGATGCAACACCCTTGTTCGAATGACTATCTTCTGACATTATGTTTTTCTTTTTTAATGTACATAGAGTTTTTTTATTAGAAAAATTTTGAGGTAAAAAATGAATAATATGTCATAATTTTTAAATCTAAATAAAAATATTTAAATATTTAAAAAAATATATTAATATACTAGCATAATTAATTATAAATGTGATTAATATACACAAATAAATTATACTCAACGATAAATATAATATTATTTTATTAATTTATATCAATAATATTGGCCACATTCATCATTCTATAAATTTCTATCAAAATACAACCATATAGCCTTACAATAATAAAATAACACTTCACAACATTATCTAGTTTAATATAAACCAAATGTTATATAATATTATACTTAATTTATAATAAGTAAGTTTTATATATGAGATTTAGATATA
>APFE031369974.1:129214-159446 GCA_000404065.3 Pinus taeda | reverse complement strand
GTAGACTTTGACGGGGTCTCTTTAGGTAAACCCAGAAATGGTCTTTACTTGAAAAGATATTATGCTTAAAGCGAGTGTGGAGATTTTTAGTTAGGTTAGTTTTTCTTCTAGCTGGTGTGTTTTAGATTAAAGTGTGCTTAGCTTTGAGATTGAGTTTTCCGTCGTTATTCCTGCTTATCTTGGTTTTACGTTTGATGTCGCAGATGTCGACGCCTCTTCAAACATATATTGGATATGCTGATGGCACTTGTCGTAGTACACAGAATATTTCTTCCGCAGCTTGGGTTATCTATTCGCCCTCTGACGAGTTGGTATCTATGCATGGGGTAAGCCTCGGTCAAACAACAAACAACATTAAAGAGTATAGTTCAGTGGTGGAGTTATTATCTGAATCTATTTCATTTGGGATTCACAGTTTGATAGTGAGGTTAGATTCTGAACTCGTTGTATTACAGCTTAATAGAGTATACGCCATTAGAAATCCAGTTTTATTAAGATTATTTTTGAGAGTGCGTCTCTTGGAATGTGAATTTGATTATATTGAATATCAGCGTATTCCAAGATCTTTAAATACATTAGCAGATGCAATTGCTTCTCAAGTGTTAAGTAGACATGTGCGATAATCATACAAGTAAATTTAAAAACATTCCATAACATGTTTAACAAAGACAAGCCAGTAATAACGATATCATATATATATAGGAGTGTGTCAAAAAATACATCGTCCTCGATCATAGGTTGAAAAACACCTTATGATAGGCAAAAATGATAGGTACAAAAAGAAAAATGTCACATGTGGCTACATAAGCGATCATCCCATCACTGGTGATGATCTCAATACGAAACCACTACACGGACCACCTTACAAAGGAACCTCCTAAAAGGTCTGGGGTCTCCATTCACATAGCGCTGAAGCCGACAAGGGATGTCGTTTATGCTAGTCTCGGGAATGTCCCCTGTCAAACGCTCTAGGTGATTCTCCAACTCGGCCAAGGTCTCTGCTGATTCGTCCTGTGGGGCTGGAGCTGGTACAACTGGTTGCTTTCTCTTGAAAGGCCAGAGAGCGGCTGGTCGTTGTGGACCCACATCTGCATTTTAAAATTATTACTATCAGTTTTGAGACGATATAAAAATAATTAAAAAAATTACATAGGAAAGTGTTGAAAATGATTACCTGAGTTCATCCCACTGCTCTCCTGGAGGAAGAGCCATGTCTGGGGTCTTCACGAAAGTCAATTCCAGCATAAGGAAAATCCTGGATAGAAAAACCTTGGTGCTCCAACCATTGGAAAAACTCAGGTTTGAACCGGATTGACCTCGGTCCCTCGTCAGGATGACGGGCCATGACTGCAACCCATCGCATCAGTCTGGGCTCTCGGGGATGCCCAACTCCAACTGTAAGGTGCTGCGGGATGAGCATAGGAATCCTCTCCAGGCCAAAACTCACGACTAAAGCTCCATAACCAAAAGTCTTCAGTCGTCCGTTCTTTGCCCTGGTCAATTGGCCCTTCACATTGGCCAACACAGCATCACACCAGTTGAAGACGGTGCCCTGAAAGCAATCAACTACCATACGCATCTGGGATTCGGTGGCAATATGTAATGCGGCAGCTCCGCAAAGTCAAGTAACAGTGAATGAAATCACCTTGATCTCAGGAAGGAATATGGTCTTTATGTCTATCCCTTTGTCTCTAGACTGGCTGTTGCAGTACTCTAATCGGAGACTATCGACGGACTGACCACCCGCCCTAGCCCCGAACAGGGTCAAGTCAATGCCTCTCTTAGGCAAACTAGTCAAAAAGTATATATCCGCCGGATCAATCTCAAGCTGGTGGCCACCAATGAAGAAACACTGGTCCTGGACGTTCCACCTATCAACCATCCACTGCAAGAAATCCACCTGAGCCCTCATGCCAGGAATGGCCCAGTATTTGTACAGTCTGCACGCCCTCAACGCATCAAGTGAAGGTTGATGATTCCATGCGGCAGCATCCACATCCTCGTGCTCTCGTGCACGCCAATCTAGCATGGTGTACTACCTACATCAAGCCAAAATATCAATTATAATGCTAGAATGTTTTTTCTTTGGTCTATTTTTGAGAGTTTTTGGGTTAAAAACCCTCGCGGCAGGGCCTGCACCCTTCATGTTGGACACAGTGCGTGGGACCGCACTTTTTCCACATGGAAGGTGCGGACCCCAAGATTTTTCCCAATGGAGAAAAAGTCGGGGTCCACAGGTTCGCAGTGGTGAGCCTGCGTACCCCGAGCGCGGGTTTTTCACCCAAAAACCCTCCTAAAAAACAAAATACAAGACTAAATGAAAAAATGAAATGGTTAAAAAACAAGAGAAGGATGATGTGGATTACCTGGTGAAGACGGTGTCCGATTCCGACGATTGGGTTTTTTGCAATCCTCTCAGGAAGTTTTCAGAGCAAAAGCACTATTTCCTCACCCAAATCACAAATGGTAAAAATGAATGGTAAAACCCCCTTTTTATAAGTTTTTTGAGTAAATAAATTTCAAATTTGTTTACATTTCACTTTAAAAAGGTATTATTGCAACATTTTTATCTCTTTCAAGCAAGTATGAGTAATGTTTGTGTTTTTGTGCAAGATAATAGGATTATTCAGGCAAAATTTATCATTTTCAAACAGAGTCACCTTTTAAGCCCTTTTCTGACTCCTAAAACATGAAAAGATTGCCGAGTTTTTCTTTTAAACGCGTTAAAACGGAATTAAAAGACGGTCGATTTACAGCTCTTTTTCGACCGTAAAAATATAAAAACATCGCCGGATTTTTGTCGTTTCAAATTCGATATTGTTTATAAAACGACGTGTCCTTGGTCGTTTTTTTACTTTTTCGGATAAAAGACACTAATAATGAAAAGTACTCCTTGGTCGTAAAAGATCAAGCGGTTCTCTCAAGTATTATTTTATACTTTTTCGGGCTTGGGAGACACAAATTTATGAAAAAGTCAAACCCTGGAGTTTTCTTAATTTTTTTCAGACTCTCTAAAAATGAAAAACACCGAGTTTCTCCTATACTGGACTCGTTAAAATTCGACAGTAAAGGACCTGTTCTATTACAAACAGGAATGGACCACTCCTTCTTAAGGTTCGAATTTAAACTAAGTTGGACTCACCCGAAGGGTGAGCTTATAATCAAGAATATGTTATCCTCCTCAATCTTGTAAAAAATAAAGAGGTACTTGCCAAAAATGGTGGGGGAAAAGAGAGAAAAGTGAGTCTGTTTGTCATACTTTATAACCACTCTTGAACACGACAATTTCATTCACCTGGGTTGGGAAATCCTTTACCTAACAGTTGATCAAACCATATGGAAAGTCTTCAGCCAGTTTCTGGGTATTAACTTTGGGTCAATCATTACCAAACCATCTGTTGTGTCGTTATGTGTTCAAGAGGTCAGTGCAAATAAGCCATTCATCTGCAAAATGTCTGTCATCCATCTTGACCATCCCTAAGTCAGTCTTTGCAACTAAATTTCTTCAACTTGATCTATGATTTTGTGTCGTAGGCTTGCCTACGACAGATCGCTTTCTATTGACTTAGACTCATTATCTAGAAAGATGATCTAGGAATCGTCAATACCTTGAGATCTGCATGCCTCAATGGCACGTTTCTCGCCTTTGATGACAATTTACATCATTGACTTTTGATAAAAGGATTCCATGACATGTTCGACATCAACACATCTTATCACATTTCATGGATTGTGCTGAGTACTTTGACAGCCATTGTCATTATTGGTGGTTTCTCTCACGCTTGTTAATAGTTTACATCATTGACTGGTAATCAAGCGGTTTCTACCATGTTCGACTTCGACACATTCAATCGCATGGATAGAATTGTACTGTTTCGGGACGTAGAAATGAAGACCCTGGATCTAGTTTCCACCATCCAGGCTGCGAGGAATTTTGTATTCATTATATTATGGACTATTCATAAACAGATGGTTGCGTCCATACTGTGTCCACATGTGTCTGTACTTATGATGTGTTACGAGATCATTCCTATATCAGAGCAGTAGCTAGTAGTTAGTCTTCTAGTCAGTTTTCAGCTCTTAGTCAGTTTTATCTGAGTATGGGAATGCCTACCTCAGCGATGATATGATCTCATATATATATTTTGCATTGAATGTTTTTACAGGTTCCAACCGGGCTCTCCGCAAGATGATCCTCGAAATGATAAAGCACTTCACTCTTCCTATATGATAAATGAAAAAACCCTCATATACTACAGACTTCGCACTTTAGGGGGCAATCTGTTACACAAAAATATCGTCATCTTGATTATTTGTAGTCGGTATGGGTCTATCATCACCTATACTAGCTTTCTAAGCAAGTCTCAAACCTCAGCTCTTCAAAACAAGCTTTAGAAATGAGAGAAAGACATCAAAAAAGCAATGTAACTCTGGTTCCGCACTTTCTCTCACTTTTGCCTGCGGGCCCGAACCTTCTGTTCAGGATATCTGCGTACTTATACGCTCTGTATATAAAGGGGAGGGTGTGTACCCCTGTAAAAGTCAAAAGGCACAATCTTTATCTTAAAAAACGCATCTTGGGTTAATTCTAGAGTTTCTTAGAAGCATTTGTTACGTGGATTGTTTGCTCCAAGTGGTTCATGCATCCCATGAGAGGAGGAACTAATCCCTTGTTGAGAGGATCTATCCCTTTGAAGGAGGACTCTATCCCTTTGAAGAAGGAGCTAGTAACTGATCTCCATTGCACTATAAATTGAGGCATTGGGTCAGTGGCTGTGGAGGTTAGAAGCTGAACTTTTGAGGGTAAATGCTAGTGAAATCAAGACTTCCTATTTGAGCTTAAGAGGAGAGATTACATACCTTTTTGGCTTCATTGGGGAGTGAGTGAAGCTTGTCAAAGTAGAGGAGACTTCTTGTTGGACCCTGGAGGAGCTTGTACAGCGTCAAGGCAAAGGTTGTAAGGTTCTTCTCCTTTTGAATTAATACAATCAAGCTCATTTTTCTCAACAAGTATCTCATGTTATTTGTTTCATGGACTCCTTGACTTTCATGTTGAATATGTTTTATAATATTGGTTATTCAGGTGCTATTTAATCGTTTGCCTTGTTTGTATTTGCAAGTTTGTGACAAAGGAACTTACTTGGATCAAAGAAGCAAAGGCATCTCCAAAGTTGTGTTGGACATGAGGTAGGCCTTAAAACACACTTGTTTGCCATTATTTATAAAGCGAATTTAGAGAAAGATAGTGTCTGGTTGGTTTGTTTGTCATTAGGTCTTCATTAGATTCTAGGAAGGTATATCTTGTCCGCAAGATCGACTCATTCCGCGTGACAACTGGTGTGGGAAAACCCCCACTGTGAAGGTGTTGCATGTCCTCATGCAACCAAAACTATGACCATCCTCCCTTCAGTTCATTTGTTCGTGAGACCTCTGCTAATACATCTAGCCTTCTTTTCCTCTTCCTTGGTGTCACTGTCATCCTGGGCTTCATCATTAGGTTCCCGTATTTGAGGTTGATAAGGGCTCTGATCAACCTCCTGTTCTTTTTCTTCAATTTCCTATTTTTCTTGTGCCACAATCCAAGATGCAATATGGTGTTGTCATGGATAATTTTATCCAACCTGCTCCGTTCTTTCAATGTTTCATTTTCCCTTTTGATGTGTCTATTCAGGACTTCTAGTTCAAAAACTTCCTGTTTTACTGATGGATCAAAACTTCTTGGGCTGGATTAGGCTGAGTAGATGAAGTGCCTTGGTCTGTTGTAGTTTTCTCCAATGATTCAATAAACTCATACATTTCTTGCTGAGTTGGATCTATTTTAGGTGTAGCCTTTGTTGGACTGATCTCAAAATCTGGTTGAGAAAAAGGAGAATGTTGTGGGCTATGGTCAGGAGGGATTGTTGGTGAATGTTTTGGTGTTTCCCCTCCTAAGTCTATGAAGTGGGCCCCTTTAGTTTGCACTTTCTTCAATTTACCTTTAAGTCAGGAGCTCCTCATATTCTGTGAGTTGGTGTCTCATTTTTCCACAATCTGTTTTTATTTCCCTTTTTCCTTTGCTTTAGCTGATTTTTCTTCAAGGTGGATTAGTCTTTCAGAAAGTATCTAATCCTCTTCTGAGGAAGGTTCTGGGGTTTGCTAGACATCTTCAACATTTCTTTAACCCTTTTGTTTCACTTGCTTCCTAACCTCAGTCAAAGTTTTAGACAACTTTTCTTCCTTACTAGTTTCTTTAGCTATGCTAGTAGGAGTATCTTGAATGTTTACACTTGGTTTTCTTCTCCTACTTTTCCTTGCTGAGCTACCTTTAGGTGCTTCAGGTGGGTCCTAAAAGAAGTTTCTAATCAGGAACTGTTACCATGTGTCCTTTATTTCCTTCAATTGTTTTTCAATTAGAATTTTGATAAGGTCATGATGGTAAAGGTGAGGCTCTATGTCATCCAGACTCTTTTGTATAGTTGTGGACATCATTTTTAGGCTACTCAATAGGAAATAAGGAAAATTGATGGTTTGATTTTCCAGAAAATTCATTAGTAACCTAATATGGTACAGGTACATGGACCCAAACCTTCCTTCACACGTAATAAACTTTTGAATTATCAATAATAAACTAGTCCACTTTTCCTCTAGAGCAGAAACAGGGATTCCACATTTGAAAACGGTTATATCCATACTTGGGTTACGCAAAATAATCCTTCAGGCCCTCTCATCAAAGTATTTGTTTTTGAACCACCGTTATCCCTCCTATGGGAGCTCCGTTGCTGCTGCAATGGATGCCTCTGTGACTGAGAATTTGAGATCTCCAACCTCAACTTCCATGCCATTAAAAGACCTTGCAAATGTCTTCGTGACTTCTTTATTGTGACCTCTAAATTTCTGGATAAATTGCAGCCACCGTGCTTTCCTTAATGTGCTTTTTAACTGTGGATAACCCTGCATGAATTTAGGCCCGTCTAGTTTTGTTCTTACCAGAAGGCCCATTCCTTCCTCCTGCTTTGAAAATACCTTTGTAAGTGATGGAATGTAAGTGATAGATTGACGGATGTGGAACGGTGGTGTGAGCGGAAGATGGAGGAGTACCACTAGTTACCAAATGGAAAGAATATAGAGTATGTACTGAAAATGATTTCACGGAGCAGAGGCTTGTATAAACAGACCAGTATTGCCAATTGTAAACACAATGGGAGAGTATGGAGATAGAGTGAGTCTTGGCAGAATTTTGAATTAAAAGGCTATGGATTGGACGTTAACGAATTCATAAATGACTGTGGAGTTGTGCGGCAGAGGAGAGCCATGGTCAAATAGGATTATGCCTTCATAATTAACCGGTTCAATAGGTGGAATGCAGACATACAATTAAGTACGAGTTAGATTCAGAAGAAGATCATGAGGCTATTGGAAATTGATGCGGAGTTCATGGTGGAATTATGAAAAGGTCATAGAGGAGTTATGGAAGCTATCAATTCAAATGATTACACATAATGGAGCCGGTGGTTTTACAACTATACAGATTATGTGTTTTAAAATGCTATTTGAAATTAATTTTGCTCATACCTTAGAATCTTACCACTTCCATTCGCTGACTTTTGATTGGCTGCTTCTTGTTGGTGGTTTAGGTGCTAACATCTTCAAAATATCTTCCTCTTCCACACCTGCATTTGGTTTTCATCATTATTTGGCTAACATCTGATTGTCACTACAGAGTAACAGAGTATTAGCTGCGGAATCAACAATTAGCTACGGAATCAACAATCAGCTACAGAATCAGTATTCAACTGCGGAATCAGAATTTGGCTGTGGAAACTGACACACTGAGCATATGACTTGGTGAAGTGAATGGAGATGGATGGAAATGAATGATGACTAAATGAATGATATATGAAAACTGGACATGAAAGGACTTTTATTGGTGAAATGTGATGGCGAAATGGAATGAAATGAAGTGAAGTGAAATGACATGAAATGGAACAACTATGAATGAAATGAGAGGGATTTTTTTTGGAAAATATAGGGCGTCAGAAGTTTCTAATTTTCGCCCTGTACTTTCTGTATAAGACTACCAATCAGTGATTGGTTTTCAGGGTTATACATTTTTTTTTCACAATGAAAAGAACAAAGACTAGGTTGGTGGAGAAGAAGAATTCTTCTTCACTATCCTTATTGTAGAATTACCTTGAAATATTTTGACAAGTTCCTCCTTTGAGAGTGGCTTATGATAGATCTTCAATATGTGACCATTCACATTGAGAGGAGTTTGATACTTATCAATGGTTTTGATTCTTACCGCTCCATTGTTAAAAACTTTGTCAATCTCATATGGCCCAAGCCAATGAGTATGAAATTTACCTTTGAAATCTTTGAACTTGGAATCAAATAGCAATGCCCAATCTCCTTCTTGAAACTTTTTCTCCTTGATGTATTTGTCATGTCACTTAGCTCTTTGACATTGAACTAGATTAGTTCTTAGGATTGCTTCTTGTCTGATCTCATCTAGTTCATTCAACAACTCCATTCTATGCTTTTGAGCTTCTGATAAATCCATCTCCAATTGAACTGCCATCTTGAAGTTCTTAACTTGGAACTCAATTGGGAGCAGAACTTCTTTCCCATAAACAAGTTCATAGGGAGAATGTCCTGTTGTGTTCCTCCATGTAGTTTTGTAGGCCCATAAGGCTTCAGGAAGCCTTTATGCCCAATCTCTTCTGTGTAGATGAATAGTCTTGGTATTGATGCCTTCAATTAATTTTTTTGTGGACTCTACTTGACCATTTGCTTGCAGATGGTAAGGAGTAGATTTTTTGTGCTTGACCTTGTATTCTTCCATTAGCTTCTCCACCAGTTTGGATGTGAATTGACCTCTCTGATCTGTCACAATTTCCCTTGGAACACCAAAGTGAGTAAAAATGTCCTCATAAAGAAAACTAACAACTGAATGCTTAGTAGCAGAAAAGAATGCTTTGGCTTCTACCCATTTAGTGACATAATAAGCACATACCAATATATACTTTTTTTGTTTAGATGGTGGATTAATAGGTCCAATAAAGCCTAAAGCCCATTTTTCAAAGGGTTTAATGAGTACCTATGGTTGTAATGGCATCTCATTTGAGATGGTAAGTTTCCCTACTCTTTGGCAGCTGTCACACCTTTTGACATATTGTTTTTCATCTTTGAAGAGGGACGGCCAATAATATCCTAAAGAAAGGATTTTATAGGTTGTCCTTTTGTCAGCAAAGTGTCCACCACATGGTTCATCATGACATGCTTTGAAAATATCAGGCATTTCATCTTCCCTGACACATCTTTTGATGACAAGATTTGGCCCCGTTTTAAACAATTCGTTAGAAATCCATGAATATTTTGAACTCTCCTGAATAATATTTCTTCTTTCACTAGGAAATAAATGTGGAGGTAGTTTCCTTGTAACCAAATAGCTAGATATATCTGCATACCAAGGAGTCTTAGTATTTACTGCAAATAAATATTCATCAGGAAACTTGTCCTCTACAAGGGAATCTTCTTTAGTATTCTGAATCCTAGACAAGAAATCAACTACTGTGTTTTGTTTCCCTGGTCTATCTAACACAGTAATACTGAATTCCTGTAAAAGTAGGAGCCACCTTGTAACTATGCCATTAGTAATGGGTTTTTCATTAGATATCTAATTGCAGAATGATCAGTATGAATAAAAGTTTCATAGCCTATTATATAATGTCTGAACTTATTGATTGCGTGAACAACAACAAAGAACTCTTTTTCAGTCACAGTATAATTCAACTCAGTGGGAGTTAAATTTTTACTGGTATAGTAAATGACACAAGTAACTAAATTTTTTTTTCCCAAAATAGCCCCTAGCACTGTATCTGAAGCATCTGTAGAAATATGGAAAGGAAGTTTCCAATTTGGTCCTCTTAAGATAGGCATTTCAGATATTCTTATTTCAAAGCTTCAAATGCTGATTGACGATCAGGACTCCATTTGAATTCACAGTCTTTTGTAAGCAGTTTAAAGAGTGGAGATGCTATTTTAGTGAAGTTTTCTATAAATCTTCTATAATATCCAGTAAATCCCAGAAAACTTTTAACATCTTTTTGACAATTTGGAATAGGTAACTTGGATATGACTTCAACTTTTGATCTATCAACTTTAATCCCATCCCGTGAAATATGATGTCCTAAAACAATACCTTCAATAAACATCATAAACCATTTTTCATTGCTTAATGAAAGGTTTGTTTCTTTACATCTTATAAGGACTTTTTCCAAATTTTTTAATGCCTTTTCAAATGAATTACCATAAACTGTAAAATCATCCATATATACCTCTACACAATTATGGATTACATAAAAAAAAATCCTAGTACTGCTCTTTGGAATGTTGCGGGTGCATTACATAATCCAAAAGGAAGCACTGGATAAGAAAAAGTTTCCTATGGATAGGTAAATGCGGTCTTATCCTGATCCTCAGGTGCTACCTGAATTTGATTATAACCACTAAAACCATCCAGAAATGAAAAGTACTTTTTGCCTGCTAATGTATCTAATACTTGATTGATAAAAGGCAAAGGAAAGTGATCCTTCAAAGTTGCATTATTCAATTCCCTATAATCAATGCACACCATCCATTTACCATTCCTTTTGGGTACTATAACCAAGGGAGAAACCCATCAGCTATCTGAAATTGGGTAAATGAAGTCTACATTGAGTAGTTTTTGGAGCTCTTCTTTCACAATCTCCCTAAGATTTGGATTCATCCTTCTCTGAGGTTGTCTGATTGGTGTACTATTTTCCTTGATATAGATATGATGGATGCAAGTCTTAGGGTCAATACCTTTTATATCCTTATACTCCCATGCAAATGCAGTGGAATGTTTTTGCAAGATTCTGGTTAGCTCTTCCTGTTGTAACTTTTCAAAAATTTTGTTGATATTCAATGTTTTACCTGGAAAAATTTCAACTGTAGAACTACCAAAATTTTCCATAGAGTAAAGAGACATTTGCCTTGATGACAAATATTGAATATCAGAATTTAACTGAAATTGTGTGTGGTCATATTCTGAAGATGTTTCAAAATTTCCAAATGTGTTCAAAATTTGATTATCTTCACTAACTTCAGAGATAGTAAAGATAGGTTGTATAATATCTTCCCCATTAACCCATTCATTTTCTCCTACTTTTGTAATTTCTTTTGCTGGAGTATACAAATTGAATTTATTTTTTGAACTACCATTAGAACTGTACATATCGCCAAATCTACAACTAATGAAAGCATAAGTTGTGGCTAGCCAAGGTCTTCTTGAGATGAGTGGGTGCCCTCCTAGATTACTCTTGGGATTCAAAATCATGAAATCTACTGGATATTCCAAAGAATCTAAGGAGACTGAAATATTTTCTAACACACCATCTAGTTTGATTATTGATCTATCTGCAAGTTGCAGTAAGGTGGGTGTAAAAAGAAGATTAGGAAGTTTAAGTTGTTCCATAGTTTGTCTACTCATAATGTTTATAGCAACCCCTAAGTCAATCAAAGTATTTGGAATTTCTATCCCATTTATGTGTGTCTTGACAATTGGACTACCTGGATCCACATATTTCTGCATGGTAATATTTCCCATCATGATATCTGCAATTTTTCCTACTAGGTGGATTCTTTTTGTATCTCTTGGTTTCCTACCTGCTCTTTTGAAACTCGACTCCTTTATTGTTTTTGCTAGAATAGGAATCTCTCTAATGGCTTGTAGCAAGGGAATCTTGATACAGACTTTCTTTAATTCATCTAAGAAATCATAGTCAGGCAACAAGATTTGTTTTTCCACCCCTTTGTCAATTTGTAATCTTTCAGGGAAAGGAGGTGTGGATAAAGATGCAGGTTGCTCAACTATAGGAATTGTGCGGGTTGACTCTTTTTGTTCTTCTTTTTGAATGATTTGGTTTTGAAGGGATGCTTCCTTAGAACCTTTATTGACTTTAAGAGAATCCTCCTCAAAGGCATCTTGCTCTTGAACATCTATAGAAGGTTTTTCCTTTTCTAAAAATCTACCAGATCTGAGTTGAACATCATTAAGAGGAACAATCATATAGGTAGGAAATTGTTTCCTTCTACCATGTAAGCATTCTGAGGATTTTTGTTGTTGGGATTTGGTAATGGCTGGGCTAGTAGTTGATTTGGCTTTCATTGAAATGGAAGCAAGAGTTGAGAATTTGGATTTTGTTGACAAGGTTGTTGTTGTGGAAATGGCAATGAAAGTTGTGGGTCTTGATTTGGAAGTTGTGGATTTTGTTGTTGATTTTGAAAAGATGGAGGATATTGATAAAATTGAGAAAATCTCTCATAAGGATTTTATACCCCTTGTGCCCATGATTGATAAATATTTTGAGGTTGGGGCCAAGGTTGTTGCCAAGAATCCCAATTTGGTGGGAGCTGAAAATTCATAGGATTGTTAAATCCTTGATTTTGTTGCCCTTGTCAAGGTCTTCTTGAAACAAAACAAAGGGATTCTACTGAATCTGGATCTTCCTAAAAGAGAGCTTTGAGCCTAGGAATGGAAGGACAATCCTTGGTCTCATGACTTTCTGAGAAAATCATACATGCTTCTACAACTTTTGCATCCAAGGGGCATTCCCTTAGAGCATGTTTCTTTCTACATTTTGGGCAAAAGATGGCTAAGGCATCAGCTTCTGCTTTCTTCTTGTTTTGAATTTTAAGGGTGTCTAGTTGTTCACTAAGGCTCCCTAGAATATTAGTTTTGAATTCATCAAACATATTGCCAATCTCTGCCCTACTTACTAATCTAGTTGCAGATTTGTTTGCTCTAATAAGACAAGGATCTCTAGGCCCCTTTCCGGTTTTAGATTTTCCCCTTGAGAGTTGGACACATAGTTTTGCTATGTCATGTAGTGGAAGTTGAGAAATATCTCCCTTCCCCATCATGTTTAAAATATCTATCCATTCATCTCTAATGGATTTCAATAGAAGAGATTTCAAGGTTTCCTTGTCTAAATTACTCATTTTCGCTCTCTTTAAGTTGTATTGAAATCATTCATGTAAATCCTCCAAGTTCTCATCTTCTTTTTGCATCATTTTGAATACCTAATCCTTATAATTAGTGGGCATACAATAATCCAGATATCTATCCAAAAATGTTTGTTTCATATCATTCCAAGTCCTAATAGATTGAGTGACTAATCCCATGAACCATTTCAACGCAGCTACTTTCAATTTTGAAGGAAAGAGTTTGAGTTTTTGAGAGTCTTCCATATAGTCATAGGTTCGGCACAAGACTTCAAACTCAAATAGAAATGTTTCAGGATCCTCACTTTGCAACCCCTAAAAGTTTGGGAGGACATATGGTGAAATTTTTTTCATTGTTGTATGGGTTTCCTCATCAGTTATAGGGAGTCCAAATCAGTTATCTCCTTCCCTATTTCCCCCATTATTACGTCTACCTCCTCCATTGTTACATCCATTGTTTCCTCTACCACCACCTCCATTATTTCCTCTACCTCTACCTCTACCTCTACCCCGTCCTCCAAATAGAGGATACTCCCCATCTAGTACTTCTTCTGCCATGATAATTTCCCCGGGGTCTTCTGGTTCTTCTATCAATGGCTAACGAGATAGAGTCTCTTCCTTTCCTTCTTCTCCAGGTGATTCTACTTCTTCAACTACAATATGTTCCCCTATAGAAGTGAATAAAGGTTGTTCTCCTAGATCAGATTTAGTATATAGTGCGGGAGAATCTTCTAATTCAGTTGCTGCCCCTTGAATTCCAGGAATCCTAAGGCTAGGATTATGAGTTTGGGATGGAGGTGTATCTTGTCTATGCCTTAAAGTAGCTGGAGTTGTGAAAATCAAACTTTTGGCCCTAGCTATAAACCTTCCCCTAGAATCTCTTGCTTTATGCATGTCATTTTGTTTTATTTTTTTAATGATTTTTTAGTTGGGCTAATAATTCTTTTTCTGATCTTCCAGATCACACTAGGCGCAAGAAGAGAGCATACTCAAGAATTTATTGAACGAATAACTCTCTTTTCTGATCCTCCAGATCACACTAGGTGCAAGAGGAGAGCATACTTCAAGAAGTCATCAATTTTTTCCTTTTTTTTATGTAAGAGATCGGCTACCTAGTTACACTTCCCCTGAAATGGCACCAAAATGTTTAGTCAATTTAGCATGTCCTAAATTGCTAAATTAATTATCAATTTGGGAGTCGTAAATTGATGAAGTGTCGCACACTGTATGTGTAAGACAACCTCTTTCTTACTTTTTATTGTTTTCAATTTTTATTTTGTTTTTGGGGTTTTGTCTTTTGCTGGTCCCCTAATGCAAATGGCAATCCTATTCCTAAGTTTCAATAATACTTTTATGGATGTAGATTTAAGATGAGGTTTATGTCTCTGATGATAACTTCCAGAACTTAGCACTTCAAAAAGATCTCAAAACATGCTAGTGATAACATTAGTACTTGAACAGGAATGTAAATGTGAAGCTACTTAAATCAAACAAAAGATGAAATACTGATCATGAAATCACTATTTCTGCTACCCATCTAAATACAGAAATAAAATCTAAACTATTGCACTCAAACAAACCAAAAATTGCAGACTAATAAAAGCAAGATCAATTTACTTCACTTATAATCTGATAGCTCTCCAAGTAGCTTTTCGGGGTTAAGCCATGGCACCGGCGATAACGTCAAATAACATGAAGAATTGATATCTGAATTACCTACTTGCAGATTAATGAAAGTAAAATCAAATCACTTCACTTATAATCTGATAGCTCACCAAGTAGCTTTTCGGGGTTAAGCCATGGCTTCAGAAATAACGTCAAATAACATGAAGAACTTGATATCTAAACTACCCACTTGCGGAATGAAAATAAAATAAAATCACTTCACTTATAATCCAATAGCTCGCCAAGTTGCTTTTCGGGGTTAAGCAATGGTTGTGGAGATAACGTCAAATAACATTAAGAATTTGATATCTAAACTAGCTAACAACAACAAATAAATAAGACTGAAATCAAAGCATAACTGAAATTGAAAAGCTTAAAAACAAAGTTCAGTAGAGAGGCAAATCTCATTTCACTATTTGATGAAAAAATTATATGAAAAATCTCGAGAAAAACCTATCCTGAAACACACTGATCAGTGTTAGTAAAAGTATGCAATGCCGGGAAATCATGTACATGAATGAAAGATTAACACCATAAATGAATTATGAAACATATACAGTTAAACAAACTATGAAATATATATAATGGAAATAAGAAAATGATGCATGAAAACTTTACAGAAATGAAAAACAAAACCTCAGCCAGCAAGGGCCCTCTACACGGCCTTGGGTAATACGCTGTCAACCCAATATCACGCTTACATAGTCATAAAAAAAATAGAGTTTTACATTGCAAAACAGAGGAAATGTCTTCTTGTTACAATGGCAGGGCTAACACTATAGAAACAGCATAAAGACTAACTATTTGCGTTTGTAAACGTGTTATTTATAGAGGAAATTGCATAACTGTTTTCCTGTGAGAAATATTCAGCAGAGGACACGTAAAAGGACAGAACTCGTGAGCTCAGCATCTTGGTTGTCATGATCATTCAATCTACAAAAGGTCGATGTTTGATTTGCATTGTGGAGAGGGCTTGCAGCTGTCAAGAGGGATCCATGAATCTAGGAACAATATTGGACCTTTCACATGCTAAAAACAAAGACTAATTTGTTATAAGACTCCTTGTTTGATCGTCCTTTGACCAGGCTTTTCTTTACGAATTCGATTGAACAAATAGGACCTTGTGCATGTCCAGATCATTCCTGAGTTGCCCACGTGCCTCGTTTTACTTGCCGACACCTATAACCTATAGATCAATACAAATAGCTGCAGAATCGCGAGTCAGCTATGGAAAGTGGCTGCATTCCGCAGCTAATGAACAAAATCTAAGTTAAATAGAAAACACAAAAATATTGTTAGAAAACCACTTACATGCACTCCTAGAACCAATATGTAATGATCTTTGATAGCTTATGAGGCACTGGTGTGGGAAAAAGGTCTAGGAAAGTATGTAGAAGAGAGGTAGTTTTAGGGCTCAACACCTAGAACAAAAGATTTAAAGTGCTTATCATTTTTCTATAAATGATAAATAAGGAAAATGAATCAAAGGACCTACTTGTTCTTTCGCTTTCCTTTTGTCTCCTTTGTTTGACTCCCGTCGCTCCTTCTTGAACTTAACTCGCTCAAAAATTACCTGCAAGCATAAATAGAAGATAGAGAACCAATCAAAGCAAGAGATCTATCAAATACAAGTAAATGGAATCAGATACATTCACACATATAAACATCATATATCAAGATAAGAATATGGAAAAAGGTGTAAACTTATTTATTAGATAGAAGGAAGAATTACAACCATGAAGTCCGATCCATTGTCACTCTTCGAGCTTGGGTTCCAACCAACATCACATCAATAGCATAACACTCTGGCAGCATAAAAGTCCTCACTTACAATCTCAATTCTCACTCTAACAATATCTCCTTACAAATTCTCGAAGTCCATCCCCTGATCACTTAGATGATTGCTCAATTTATAGGCAAATGGAGGAGGTTTTGTCATGAATGAGGGTATTGAATGGCATTCCAAACTTAGAGTTAGTTTCCATGGAGGAAGGGATGAGAAGATAGTAGGCTACTTAACTCATTCCCTATCCAATTTTGAGCTTGTAGGAGATGATAAGTGTGGGAATCTTTTAGATGTCTCTAGAAGATAAGAATATTCCTAGAACCCTATGTGAATTTCGCTCAATGTCACCCAGCATAGGTCAAAGTGGGCCTAGGTGCTCTGCAGAAAACCCTGACATGGGCCTACCTGCACTAAAGCACACTTACCCCTATCCAAGGTTGCGCTAGTCCCTCAAGGAGACAATTCTGGAGGGCTCAAGGTCAAAGAACTCTCAGCGAAGGAGGCATTCAAAGAGATGACTTGCCTAGGGCATGTAGCAACTGAATTAGGGTTTGATGAGCCCTAATGGTACTGATATGAATGATGGGAGTGATGCACCCAAATGTATCTATAACTGTTGCCCCTTAAAGCATGAAGTTGAAAATAATAATGTCGAGTTACATGCTTTACAATGTGATGAGGAGGTTCCGAAGTGGTTGGTGACCTACATTGATTAGAATACATAATATCATGATATTTTGATTTTTTCTCATGAATTACTGAGGGAAGGCATACCCATGCTTAGCATATAAACTTTCATTACAAGTACAAAGGCAGTCGTCTACTGATATAGACCCATGATCAGAATGACCATTAATGTAAAGCCTTTATACGGATGATTTGCTACATTTCCTGAAATCATAGCCTAGATGGATGAAACTAGATCTAGGGTCCTCTATCTCATTCAATCATTCATTCAAGTACAAGTCTAACCATGTGAATATGTGATCTGAAGTCGAACATGGGAAGACACCATTTGATTACCAGCCAATGATGTAAGTCGTTAACGGACATGAGAGAAACCATTAATAATGATAATGATCCTCAAGGTACTGCAATACATTCTGCATGGTGTGAATGGATGTTTTGATGATGAACACCATACAAAGTCTTTCAGTCGAAGGCCGGTGATGTCAACCTATCGCTGGAAGCGAGAAACCTGTCATTGATGTATGCAAGCCTTAAGGTACTGGAAGGGTGTTTCCAAGTCAACTTCTTGGATAATGTGCTGATGTTGACAAGAAGAGACTCATCACAGGAGTGCTTTTATGTATCCCACATCAACGACACAAAACAAGTGTAATGATTTTGGAGACAGAATTGGACTGACGACACAAGGTTCAGGTATGGCAGTCATGAAAATGAAGGTTTATGAGTATTGCAAAGGATGAATTTTAATTGAGTTATTTCTCTTGACCATGTCAGCGACACTAAATGGATTGGCAGCATTGACACAAAACAACAGTAATGGATGGTATGATAGACCAAGGTATGATGACTATCAAGCAGATAACCTAACCGAAATAGTCACAATGATGAAGTGAAAGTGTCATGTTCAAGAGTGACTTGCTGCCATAAAGTGGTTTACCCCTTTTCCCATTTTCCCCTGTCATTGCTGACCAATACCTCCTTATTTTTTATCAAGCTTAAGGAGGATAATATATGCTTGTTGTATAATTCCACCCTTCAGCTGAATCCATTGCTATGTGATATTTTAACGAGTCTAGAAAAGGTGAAAAAAGGTCTTGTCATGATGGACAAGTTTGCATCTATTTGATGTTTTAACGAGTCTAACGTTAATGATAAGTCGGTCCTTTTCATGTTTAGAGAGTTTGAAAAGGGACAAAAAGAGAATTCCACAAGTTCTTTTTCGTAGATTTGTCTCTCGAGTTCGAAAAAGCGTAAAACAATACAAGAGAGAACCTATTGACCATGTTCAATCAACATATTCATTTTTCATAAATAATATATCTCAGCACAAAAAAGGTTTAAACTTACACTGAGTAGATTTCATTCCCAATCCGTTAACAAGATAAAAAGGACAAGCTCTCAGAAATCTTTTCATATTTCAAGAGTCTGAAAAGAGCTTAAAGAGGACTCCAAGAGGGTTCCTTTTTTAGTGTTTAACACAGCTTGAAAAAGAGATAAAGGTATTCTCTGTGATCAAAATACAATTCATGATTGTGCACATCCAATTCCATAAGTCAACTATAAATCTATTCAAAGTAACAACAAATGGATTAAACATACCAATTTCATTGGTAAAAATAGGTAAATACTAAAGTTTACTCATTTAATGATCATGAAATAAATATAAAAACAAGAATTTACCATGTTATTTTCACCATTTGATATTTATCATTCAATGTGTGCTCTGACCCTGTTTTTACCTTGATATTCTTTAGGTGATTGCGAGAGATTTTGCTAATCACTTCTTGTGTCGTCTACACCAGGTAGGAGATCTATCCATCCTCCTTCTTTTCATGCCATTCTTTTACTATTTCATAAAAGTTTTTATGGTTTTTAGGGCCCTTTGGGGTTTGAATTTTTTTCCCTGGGACCAACGCAGGCTTTCATGTCAAAAGATGGGCTAGGGATCCCCTAGATAGAAGGGATTTTGCACTGTAGCATAGTGTCTCCTTCCCTGGGTTGCGCTGGGTGGGTTTCCCAAACTTGTTTCACCAAAATGACCCAAAATTTCTTCAGTTTTTTGAATGAAAAAGGATCTTAACTAAGCTTATGGTTTGATTTCAAGCTTTCGTTGGATCAGAATTTCTATTACTTGGCGAGAAAGAGAGCATGAAGAACAAGACATGGTTTCCTAAATGATCGGGGTACAATTGAGGCCCTCAAGAACTGCAGGTTGCTCAAATAATTCAAGTTGTCTGGAATGAGGCAACAATCAGAACTGTTGTAGTTCCTAGTTCATGCATGGTATTTGACAGATCAGGCTTTTCGCATAAGAGACAAAGTTGTCCCTATTGTGATCGATGATGTTTACTTTCTTACAGGGTTGTTGAGACATGGTGCCCCCATATCTCTTTCAGGTGCTTCTCGTGGAGGGAGTCAATGAGGGACTATGTTTGACAATTCTGTCGGCCAAGTACACAACCTAGAAAGGACGAAAAGATAATCACCAAGGATATCCGTGATTTTCCTTTGAGAACAATCCTTTTCACCATCACAAAGTCGGCAGGCAATGTGACACTTCATCTGGTGAACAAATCATATGTTCAGTATGCACTTGTGTGTCTTGATCCAACTTTATCCAATTGGTGTGAGGCAGTACTTTCTTCACTAAAAGAGAAGTTGACAAAGTGTTGGCTTGTTGTGGCTTGACCTAGGTTCAGAAGTGATTTAGCCAAACAAATCCCAAAACTACTGGCCCTTTCGGTAATAGTCCGCAGTGTGCGGACTAAGGTCTCACCCGAGGTAGTATGGAAGGGTGTTGGAACCAGGTTTCCGCACCCTAGGGATGTCTTGATGAAGTCTAGGAAGTTCGTGAACCCAACCTATGCAGTTGTGCTGCTCCGCACAACCATCCATCCTTCGCAACTTGTGCAACTACTTCTGCGTAGCTCTGTAAAGATCGTGAAGAGGTGTTGTCTAGATCCTTTATCCTTATTGTTCAATTACAGATCTTAACTTAATTATGTGGGCCCAATATTCTTATTAATCATTCAAAATTCATAACTAGTGCATACAGTCATAAAACTGTAAAGAGATACATAAATCTAAAAGAAGCATAGACACACAGATTTACGAATCGAAGCACAATATTCCAAATCAAACTTATCTTTATTAATTCTCTGTCCAATTACAATCCCAACTCTTCCCTGCGCACTCAGCTGCAGGGGTCCGTGAACACAGCTACGGACTCTACCAGGCCTCTGCCCACTCACCTCTAGAGTCTCTTCCTACTACTACAACCCAAGACTCGGACTTATAGACTCAGAGCTAATTCATCCAAGAAAAACATCTATCCCTTACATCTTAGAGCCATGCTCTATTACAATCCCATGGCCTGTGGACCATGGGTAGGCTGACATACCATACATTAAATTACATTATTTTAGGGTAGACAACCCTAGACTCTTGTGCTCCGTGCCCACATTTCGTAGGGTCTTTACATTACACTTAACCAAAATTCAGGCTTCAAGCCCTAAAAACCCACTATGGGGGGGTCCTCTACCCAACAGGCCCCCAACACAATCATTGTGACTTGTCCTAAATCACTCTGCTATTGCGGTGATCTTTGTGCAAAGTCCATGCAGTAGGTCTCGCACAGCTTGGGTGTCTGCAGCACACTATTCCGCCACCTGTTGTACTTGTTGCACACGTATCTCTGAACTTTCGTGTGCCAGGTCACATTCTTGTCCAACCATGTACAGTTCCTGCATCTGTGCCAACTTCCCTTCAATGGTAGCTGTGATTGTGAATGCTTCATAGATCCATGGCTAGATGTGTGCTTTAAGCATGGCTTCCTTTTGGTGCGAAACGTCTAATCGTTCCTTCAGTGCCCTTGCTTGCTATAGTCTCAAGAGTCGTTGAGTAAGGGAAACCGTCTGCATGGTGCCTCGGACACTGTCGTACTCCTGCTGCAACTCATGTGCCTCTAGCTCTAGGCGCTGTAGGTTCGGGTCTTCCTGCAGATGTGTAAGTATGGTGAGTGCTTGCTCCAACATCATAGTGCACCCCTATGTTGCCTGGCCAATTTGTTCCAACCCCATCTAGATAGCACAGGCACGCTGCTCTCTAACTTCTGGGGGTGTGGAGGGCTACGCCTTCAATTGCAGCTTGGCAATTTGTAGGTTTAGCTCCAACTAAACCTTTGTCATTTCCTCCTAGGCCTCGCGGACTCTGCCCGCCAGTCTATGGACCCACTTTGCTGTTGGTAGTTCTGCCAGCACGACCAAATTTGGAACACTTCTACATGCACCCTCTATAGCCTACTCCAATCCACTAGCCTACACAACCAATGCATCCCTCTGGATGCTGAGCTGGTCCATGTTGATTTTCCACTCATTCAGGACTTGGATTGCTTGGCCTTCTCGGGCGCGGAGTTCAGTGATGACCCCATCTTTCAGCTAGTACAGTATTTCACGTTGTAGGGAAGCCAAGTTCAAGCTAACGCCTTTCATGCTACTCATCACAACCTGGTCATCCTCGTTTGCTACTACTAACGCACCTTCAAGCAAGATCAAGTTATTACCCATATGGGCATGCAGCGGTTGTTCGGCCTCATCGATTCCAGTTGCGACATACTGGGCCATTGTGCCTGTTTGGGGTTTCTGTACCTATAAACCTTGTAGCTACGTGCTGAGCGCCCCCAACATAGTGTTCTGCTCCATCCGCAATCCCTAGAGCGTGTCCTCTGCGACTTCCTGAATCGTTTTGCTGATATCCAATAGATCACCTTCTGTGAGCGTGATTGGGTTGTCAGAGATCTTTGTGGCTGTCCCTTTCTTCCTGGGGATGGTTTTCTCTAGGTCGCATGGCCGCTTGAGTTCTGTTGATGTTGTACTAGGGTCTGCGTGGTCCTCCTCACTTCCCCCTTCCCCGGTGTGCTACCCCAGGACATATCCTGGCCTTCCTCAGCCTCTCTGGTTGGTGCGGTTGTGGTCTCTGTCATCTGTGCTGCTGCTGCTACATCGGCCGCCTTCTGCCATGTGGCTGCTTCATGTTCCTGGCGCTTCCTCTCAGCCAACTCTGCAAGGTGAAACTTGGTTTCCTTTTTGCATTGCTGAGCTGTGACCTTCTCCATTTTCGCTAAGTATGAGGCATGCCACTATGGAGGCCATGACTCCATCACTACAAAGATTGCATTGTCTGTTGCAATGAATGGAAGCTTCACCCATTTTCGTGCTGGATCCTTGCGCGCTCGGATATACATGTTATGCATATCTGCCTTCAATTCTATCATGCTTTACAGGCTATTATGAGCTGTAGGGGACAAGGGTGGCCTGCGTTTGATCCATGTTCGGATGCTCACCTCTACGAATACCCAGAACACCTTTATCTCACAAATCCTATTCACGTATTTTGTATCCCAGAGCGAGGTGTACCTCGCGGCTTCGGGTAGGTCACCCTCAGTAGTGGGAAACTGGTTGTCTGCCAGTAGCTCCCCTGTAACCAATAGAATGGATAAGAGCAACCACACATAGTGGAAGGTCTTACCCTACTCTTGGGCCTCCCTACAGTTTTCAAGAACTCGTCACATAGGAATTGCGCCCAGTTGAACTAGACCCCCTCTACGCATTGCTCTGCTACTGTAATCAAAGATGCTGGTACCTCGTCAGCGGGGCACTTCCTCATTAGCTTGCCAGCTAGTAGCTGGGTGGCTGCTCACACCCCTTAGTCTTTAATACCTGCTATTGCGTACCCTCGCTTTCCTTTTTTCTAGTTTATACTTGGCCTTCATAGCTTCTGCGAGGGAAAATTCGTTGCTTTTTCCTGCTATGGCCGCGGGGTCATTTCCTTTGACTAGCAGTCGAGAAATTTGGTGAATCAGATTGGCCATGATGGGAATCGACTCCCCCAGCCAAAGATACCCATCATGCACCAAGCACAGCAGCTGCCTGATGACAGAAACAGTGATGGGTGCGCAGTGGTAGTGGGGTATCCATCGCAGATGGAGTAACCCGGCCTTTTCCACACCGCGCAACCATTTCTTCTTGATTAAGTATTTTGCGGCCAACTGTGTGAACTTCTCACTATCCACGAGGTCCCAATATTTGAACTTCATAGTATGTACTCATCCCAATGGTGGACCTTCAAACCTTATATCATCGAGTAGGAACATGGTTTGGAGCGCACTCTTCGTGGCCTCCAGGTCCTTCGGTACCTTGGCCTTCCCCTTCCACAGGGGGATGTAAGGAGGTAACTTTGTTGCATAATGCTTTTGGTAGGCATCCTCCACCTCATCATCCTATGCCTCAATTTGGGTGATCAAGGCTTGCAAGTCTTCCTCCTCCTCCTCTGTTTCAATGGTGATGGCCTTTCCCTTCTCTTCCATTGTTAATTTGCCAAACCGTGAGTTTCTTGGGGATACACGGATTGGCCCCTTCGGTTTCTTATGTTTTTAGGGCCATGACATGTGTGGTGATTTTGGAACTTCGGTCGCAGTTGTCACCTCTCTAGGCTCCTCATGGGCCATATTGGGCTCCACACTAACTTTGGTGAATCACACTCTTGTTCTAGTAGTTGTCATTGTGTCTACACTTGAGGATGGTAAGGGTACGCGACGCTCAATGCTATGTGCTTTCTCAATTTTCAAACAACCAAGTGTTGCCTTGGAGCTAGCGCTAGAGGTTTTATAGCATCCTTTGAATTGGAATTTGACCCTTCCCCCCACTTCTACATCATTAATGCCTCCTTGGTGGCAGATCATCCCAAATCTGTTTCTTAATTCGTGTCTTAATTGCCCGTCGCCCGCTCCCTTTTGCCTTAAATTGGACCTCTTATCATGAACAGTGACACCAACGGTCACCTCCAAGCCTACTCACACAATAGCTCATCCCCTTATGCACGGCGACGACCCTGATGACATACCGATCTTGTGCACAACCTCCTTATCGCGTAGCTCCCCATGCAAACTCTCTTAAAGTCCCGTGCTCTCTTTCAATTGCTTGGAGCACTGAGACTGTGCTTCCTACAGATATTTAGGTGGTCGCACCACCAGTGCGAGGCTTCAAGTCACCTTCCAACCAGGTCCATGGGCCCTTCTTAATTATCCTCATGCTTTGGTTTCTAGTTTGTTGATTTCTTCGTCCAATATCATACTTTTCTTTCTCAGCCGTAACCAATCGTCATTAAGTTCATGAAGTTTCAAGTTCCCTTGCTGAATGGCTTCCTGTAACTGCGTAATTCCTTTACTCGGGTCTTCACATACTATCCCAACAGTGGGAGCTATTTTAGGGGAATTCTCTACTCTTATGGTTTCGTCTCCTCTCATCAGTGTTGGGATCGCTTCTACGCTCCGGTTTTTGCTTATGGCCCTATAGGCCCATCGAACCGCTGGTATGCGCAGGTCCTAGTCAGTTTTTCTTGCCTAGTGAACTTTATTCATGATTCCACATAGTTTTTTGAATGCTTCGATGTGGAATATTTGTGGTGCTTGTCACTTTTCCTTACTACCACGTCTGGTTCTGATTTTTGATCCTTAGTCTAGGATGTGCTTGCACAGAACACATCTGCACCCATCGACACATGTGGGTGCGCAAGCTGCTTCGTCCTGGCTGCCCAACTTTCGTTCAATGCTAGGGCTTTTAAACCGTAAGTGCATCTATCTTCTACATTCGTGCCAATTTACAATGGTCTTCTAATGTGTACTCCACCATCGTGAGGGTGTTGCGCGCAGCGCCCATTCTAGCGCACCGTACCGTTGCTGTTCTGGTACTGCACTTTCAAATTTGTCTAGGAATTCATCCACCACTGTCACCCCATCATATGTTGGCATTTCCCTTGCCTCCGTCATCACACAACGCAGTGATCTAATCATCATATTACAATTCAGCATTGTCACTTCGTGCAACCAATTCTGTCAGCATTGTACTTCTTCGTCTGAATCCGAAGTATAGGAACTGTTGCACTGCCATGAGATTCTCCCATCCACAGTCGGATTCACCCAATCTTGGTCTTGTGCCATTATCTGGTAAATACAATCCAGCTCATCATCGCTTTCATCATCGCACACTGGTTCAGTGTAGCGTACTCCTTCGGCTGGGTCTAGCGGAACTACTACGCGTAGGGACTTTTTCTCGAATATCATCTTCCACTTCTTCAGGTTAATGACTCCATTCATATCAGTGGCTCAGTCTATTCCTAGCAATGTAGGATAAGGATTGATGTCATCAACAATCTCTATTACTTCAAAGTCCGTCTGCATGCTCGTACCTTCGATATCAACTGTCATCCCTCACAACCTCCCCATGGGAAAAATCTTCTGTTGGTTCGCCATTTGTAATTGAATAGGGGACCACTGTAACATGGGCTTTCCCATGCATTCCCATGTCTGTTCTGGTAACACATTCACGTCCGAACCCGGGTCTAGGATTACTTGATCCATTTCATACTTGAGAATCCACATCATCAATCTCATCTCCCTTCTGGTGTGTAATGCATGCTTCCTCAGTTTCTGGAATACGCGTGGTTTCCCTGATCCTGTGCACCTGGTGATCAACTCCTGTAGTCCCTTAACTACCTTATTGTCACACAACAGTTTCATGCACATCTCCAAAAAGGTGGTAAGCATAGAAGGATCCATCCATGGCTCTGGTTGATCCTTACTACCTGAAGTGGAGGCCTCTGTGAATCTCTTCTTAGCTTCCATGAACGTCTCCTTTTGCGTGTCCCAATTCAAAATTAGGTTCATTTATAGGAGCCTTGCGAACCCATGTATCTTCCTTGGGTTGCCTCCCCTTATCCCCCCCTCTGGTCGCACCACTTCTGAGCTCTATGTTCACATTTAGATCTTCTTCGCACAATTCAGTTCTCATCATTTGGATATTTTGAGTTGGAGGAGGCTGGAGTACCCCTTTCTCACACATTTGTGTGATCAACGTAGGACAATCTACCATTTCATGATCAAATTGAGCGCAATATGAATAGGATACTCTTGTTGGTTGGTACAATCATGGATGTAGTGCCCTAGTCCTCTGCTATTGTAACAAATTAATTGTTTGCAGCCCCTTCCTGGTCCCATTCCTCCTCGTCCTTGACCTCGCACCTGAAATCCAGCATGTGCCATCCCTATGGCTAGGTCGAAGCCTCGCATTTCTGTCTACATTCTATAGGCTGGAGTTTGATCCATCATTAACTCATAGTTACGACAAGTACACTCATCGTGGCCTACTGATCTGTAGAAATTACAAAACAACTGTTGGGGAGTCTGTGTATACTTCTGCAACAAATGACAGTTATCCATTGTGTGTTTTCCTCCTATATGACATATCATGCACCATAATGCGGGTGTTGCACTCAGCCCTACCTGTGCCTCTGGTCTCAATGGCATTGGTCCCCCTCCTGCCTAGTAGTTCACGAATACTGGACAATGATCCTTTTCATGGCCGTGGCCTTTGCATTTTATGCACCACACTTCCTCGCGCATCTCTAGTCATGGTGCCCTATCCTGCTTCAAGCTTTACATTTCTAGGTAGAGATTATGTAGTTGTGTGTGGATTTGTTGAACTCCCTTTCCCGAATCTTGTATCAGTGTTTCATGCAACCCAATTGCCATTTCCAACACTTTGGCCTGGGTTGAAAGCTTCTGTTGTGATAGCATCATCCTCAGGTGTGGTGTCAAACACGCCACCAATCATGCACAGTGTTGTGCATCCGTTTGCGTCATATTAGCTTCACGGATCGTACTCTTTATCCGCTGATCCAGATCCTAGGGGGTCTCACCTGGAAGCATCGCGATCTCCTTAAATATGATGATTGACTGTGTCTCTGATTTTGGCCAGCTAAATTCTTTGTTCATCGCATTCTGGATCTCTGCTATCCCTGCATTTGGGTGGTCACTAGAGTGCTTGATATACCATGTCAATTCATGATCCTGCAGCATGCTCACCCATGTAACCTTCTTAATGTTGTCGTCTATGACCCCTTGTGCTTCCCACACTGCTCTTACGATGAACCAAAACTAGTCTGGATCCTCATTCCCTGCTCCTCTGAATACAGGTAGCTTGATCATGCTCGCCATGCTGAACTACAGGTTTGGTGGAGGTGGAGTGGATGGGGATGGAGGTGACGGAGGTGAAGCAGGTGGTGGCGTGGGTGGAGGTGGTAACTGCAGAATGTGCTGCTTTATCAAACTGACCACACTTCTCGGAGAGACTCGAGTGATCACTTCCTCGCTCTCTTGTGAAGGTGAAATTAAGGGACGGTTTCCTACTTCCCTACTACCTTCGCAGATCTTTTCGCTCTGCATCGTTCCAAACATTAATGTATTCGCATAACCCTCTTTTCACATAACAACATCTTAATCCAAGTATTCAAAGATTTAATGCACTTACCTCATGGTCCCTTGAGAAAATTTTGTTTTGTTTCATTATAGCTCACAATCGTGTCTATCGCAAACTCAGTGATAAATCCCCCTATTATCTAGTCGAGCCAATGGTCCATAGCTCGCACGATCTTATCTTTTGATGCCTCTAGTTTGCACACTAATTCCGGAGTCCACACTATCAGTTAGTCGAGCTTACACCTTCCCTGGATGTCAGCTAACCTCACGATCCACTCATACAGTTCAGAAGGAAAGGATGCGAAGAAGATCTCGTGGATTTCCATATATACATAGCGATCCAACCACCTTTTCTCAGATACCTGCAGAGTTTTGTTTTCTTGTGTCATGAACTCGTGAGGCTTCTTGTCCAACCACTCTTCAATTTCCTTCTTTGTTGGGTTCCAGTGGCATGACATTAGACATCCCTTAGGTAGATCATGGTCCCAGCAACGGAACCATTTGTTGGCTTGTTGGGGCCCGACCTAGGTTCAGAAGTGATTTAGCCAAACAAATCCCAAAACTATCGGCCCTTTCGATAATAGTCCACGGTGTGCGGACTGAGGTCTCACCTGAGGTAGTTTGGGAGGGTGCTGGAACTAGGTTTTCGCACCCTAGGGATGTCTTAATGAAGTCTAGGAAGTTCGCGAACCCGACCTGCGTGCTTGCACTGTTCCGTGCAACCGTCTGCCCTTCGCAACTTGTGCAACTACTTCTGCGCAGATCTGTAAAGAGCATGAAGAGGTGTTGTCTAGATCCTTTATCCTTATTGTGCTATTACAAATCTTAACTTAATTATGTGGGCCCAATATTCTTATTAATCATTCATCATTCATAACTAGTGTGTGTAATCATAAAATTGTAAAGAGATACATAAATCTAACATAAGCATAGACACATATTCCAAATCAAACTTATCTTTATTGATTCTCTATCCAAGTATAATCCCAACTCCTCCTTGCACACTCAGCTGCAGGGTTCCGCACACATAGCTATGGACTCTACCAAGCCTCTGTGCACTCAGTTGCAGAGTATCTTCCTACTACTACAACCCAAGACTCATAATTACAAACTCAAAGCTAATTCATCCAAGAAAAACATCTATCCCTTACATCTTAGAGTCGCGCTCCATTTATAAAATACCATGGTCCGCAGACCATGGGTAGGCTGACATACCATACATTAAATTACATTATTTTAGGGTGGAAAACCCTAGATTCTTATGCTCTGCGCTCGCATTTCGCGGGGCCTTTACATTACACTTAACCAAAATTTGGGCTTCAAGCCCCAAAAACCTGGTATGGGGGGGTCCACTATCCAACACAAAGGTAAAGAGTTGCAAGACCAAGAAATTTAGCTATGGATCTAATCCGAATTTAAATAGGAATGCAACAAATTACAAAGATAACCATAAATATAGAGATGCAGTGGAAATAATACTTCATTTCATTACTGTAAAATACTGAAATATGCTTACAAATAGAAAATGGAAATAAACCAGCTAGGGTGATGGTAGCTTATCTCTGAGAAGAGATGTGGCGGATACATTCCTCTGAACTGTGTTACAATGAGGCTCAAAGGCCTATTTATTGTTGAGAAATAATGGAAAACCCTTAACATCCTAAAACTTAACCCTAGAAGTTGAAATGCCAAATTGTGGGCTCCGTTTTGGGTAAGTTGGTACATCAACTTTCGGGGTCTTAACTTTGGCACCTGATCTTCGTTTGACACGTACAATAGCTTGTTAGAAATATCTATCCGAGCACTACGACTTTGGGAAGAGCAACATTGGTTTATGTTGTTGCTCCCAGATTTCCCAAAAAACGTCGTTTAGGGCCTCAAAATGGCTCCGGAAGTTCAGGACTCGAAAAACTGCTAAAAGTAGTAAATTGTGCTACAATTAAGGAAACTGAAAAACTGAAAGAGATAGTTGTGGGGGTCCAAGTGGGATAGGTGGGTGGCCACCAAAATCCACCTAGATCATTCCTCCCCCTTAGGAAGCAATGTTCCCCATTACGTTGAGTTCCTCCTTCAAATGGACTTGGTCCCTGATGAGCTGTTCTCCAATCTCTGATGTATCCCGAATGGTGGAAAGCATGGTTGAGGACGGTCCACATGGAACACTCGGTGAAAGCGAAGGAATGGGGGAATGTTGTGTTCCAAATCATTATTTCCCACAGCCTTAGTAATGGTGTAAGGACCAAGTCAGCGTGATCAAAGATTCTGATGGGCTCTTGTAAGGCGTTCTTTCTGCAAATGCAACCAGACTTTGTTTCCCACCTGAAGCTTGTGTGGTACCCCTATGGGTGAGGAGAAGTTGTTCCTGTGTTCTTTCATGACTGTATCCCTCTGCTGCTGCTGCTGTGTGGAGGAACCCTTTGTGGGGGTCATGGATGTGGTGACAATCTTCCCCTTACTTTAGGAGTGAACCAGATAGAAAATGAATTTCCTAGTTTGGGAGATGAGCTTGCTGCCTTTCTTGGCAGTGATCAAAGAGGTGGCGGTAGGTGGCTCTACCTCTGGTATCCTATATAATTAATTACATAAATAAATAATGACAACACGAGGCCTTAACTCATACACAACATGTCGCCTCCACAAGTATGGCTGGCCTAATAATACATCACAAATATCTAGAGGTGTAACATCACATAATACCTCGTCTATGAAGGGTTTGATGCTGTAAGGAAGGCGGCACTACTTGCAAACTTGAATATCTTGTCCTTGGTGAAGCC
>APFE031369974.1:83736-102818 GCA_000404065.3 Pinus taeda | reverse complement strand
AGTGGATGGTCAGTCGAACAGACGTGCCAGAGAAAGGATGGCGACCTCAACAATGCTAACAGCCAAGTCTGGAGTCATCTGGAAGGTTGGCTGTTAGAACAAATTCGGCTAAACAGGATCAGCGCGGGTGCAAAAATGGTCTGGCGCGATGGCATCGCAGATCAACTATAGAAGAGGTCTGGTCAGCGCTCAAGGGTACAAGCGGAGGACGCGCTGTCCGTAAAATTGGACCAGTGCGGAAAACACGTGTGCTTCCGCGCTAGCAGTGCAACAGTTACACTAGCCTCCGCCGGTCAGCGCGGTTATTTAATGAACAGATGCGATGATTCATTTAACTTAGGAAAAGAGGGTTTTTAGCCATTTCAAGGAGCATGAGCTTAGGTGAATGTTGGTTTATAGCACAGTAGGGAGACTGACATGATGGCAGTGACATTTTACTGTGTAACAACTATTCATGACACGCAAAGTAGCAACACGTTTAAGTGGTAAAAATATGATTAGTTTCATGAATTTAATAAAACATTAAAGATATAGTTTCAATAATGCTAATACCAGTAGGATATACAATGTTATAGTCATATAATAGAATGGTTGTTCAAGATACATTTAAGGAACAATCTAATTTCCAAGGAAACGATACACATTGTAACGTTGTTGATTTTAAGGAATCTGTGTTATCTATTTTCAAAAATCAATGCAATCATTTTAAAATATGTTTTTCTTTGTAGATATGGAGAGCAGTTAATACTTTGGGTTGAGTTGGGCTTTCGATAATTGTCTTTGTGAAATCTTAGATTAACTTCAATTTATTTCCGAGGAAGGAATGAGCTAGATTAGCTAATCGTTTTGGCTTAGTGAGGCTTCCCATTATTTTTCGGCTAAAATATTGGATCAAACTAAAATTATTTCCAAGGAATGAGATAGACCCTTATATTTTGGGGATAAAAATAATGATGGTGTTCATAGAATCTTGTATAGGGCTACCAGTCCCATCTCCGTCGACCATGAAAAAAGGCATAACTACCCTAACCCGCTTGGAGGAAACATTTTGCTATATCAGACACGTGGTGTAATCCGAAGCTTCCTCAAGCGATCAATGGTGAATAAAACACTTTGACCGAAAATAGTAAAGGATTTAACTCCCCAGCTTTCCTCTTGAAGTTATGTTGATTGCAGATTATGGGAATATCCTAGAATCTCACAATTAGGAGAGAGGTCATTTCTTTGAGAGAGTTTGATGTAAAGGCAGAGGAGGGAAAAATTAAATTCAAACATAAAACAGTCTTTATATTCAGAGAAAATTCTCATATACACATTCATTGAGTTACGACTCTTGGCTCTTCTGGCCTCATACATCTCATAATGAACCAACGACGGGTATATAAAGCCCTAACTTACTAAAAATGGAATCATGTTATTTCTAACTATACTTGACTCAGCGATGACTAATTTGTTCATGAAAGCTCTCATTAAATTAGACTTTTCCAAATATAGATTGAACTTTAACTAACTCACATTGACTCAAATTAACTCGCGCTCTTAATATGGTTTTCAATGCATGCGAGAGTAATTACTAGTTCCAACACTCCCCCTTAATGACGACAATATGACTTAACATAACTCAAACATGACTCAACTATGTCTTCTAGGTTTACACTCAGAATTGACTCAATCATCACATAAACATGCCTGTTGGTCTAAGTCTCAGCTAGGCTTATAATGACTTAATGTTAGAATTTTTTTTTTCATTTTTTGCATATTATATACCCTCAAAATTGCTTCATTATTGGCTATGCTTTCTTGGTGTAGGCTCTGTATTTCTTCATTTGTTGTTGCTGCAATTTTTCTTCGGCTTATTTTTTATTTGTTCTGAATCTGTCTTCTATAACTTCCTCTTCAACAATTATTTCACTCATGGACTACTGCCATTTATGCACACTATCATCAAGCTTATAACCAAAATTCAATTTATCATTATCATACACTAGATAACTCAACTGCTTCCATAACATTACTTCATAGTAAAATTTAATTTCTTTTGAACTCCAAAATTTAAAGATTTCTTCAATATTTTTTTCTTCATCTTGTGGCAAATTTCCATGTCTTTCCTTTCACTTTCATCATCATTTGATGCTTGTTTTTGCTTGCAATCTACAAACCCAATATAATCATTAGGCTTACACGTAAAATCATAATCACTTACCTTTTTCTCGTTCACCATTTCATTTAATTCTTTTATTATAGTTGTTGTTTTAATACTATCATCAATTTGTTCAATTGACTTCTCAATTCATTCTTCAATGAGCTTCAAATCTGCATCAAACTTCTCAACAAATTTATTTTTAACTATAGCTGCCATGCTATTTTGAACACCTCGATGTTAAAAAACAATGTTAGAAACAAAATCTTCATTATGATTTACAGTGAGAGCTTTTTTCTCTTCCTCTTCCTTCTCTACCTCTTCAAAGTCATTGAAATTATCTCCCACTATTATGCTATCAGTGGATATTCTCATAAAAAACTCTTCATTCACTTTATCCTCTTCTTCAGCATCAACTGTTGCTAGATTACACACTGCTTCATGAGCAATTCCAACTATTTCATAACTTTCTACTACTGTGGCAACTTCAATCTTCAATTCTTCATCAAACATGGCACATACTGTATTGCCACGATTAATCCTTGTTTCAAAAAATAAATGACACATGCTATCAATATAATGCTCATCCACCCTACGATGGGATATATGAGCATGCATTTTCTCATTAACAATTTCAACTTCCCAATTTCATCAGCTACGATTAGATTCACCAATTCACATCTCACTTTGTAGTCAGCATCCACATGTGTCTCATCACAGTGGGATTCATCATCATCTTCACCGTCCATGTTATAGTGGATTTCTTGAGCATTTATATGCTCTTTCTCGACTTCATACACAAAGTCTTCAACTCCTCTCTTTGCAATATTTGTTTCATATTCTTCATCCATATGCATGTATGCATAATGGGTTTCACTTTTACAATGTTCATGACCATCAGCCACCAATGAGTCAGATTCTCCAAGCTTTGTTGTCCTCCCAGGTTCTTGCTCATCTACTCTCAGATCTGCAACTGACTTCTCAATTAATTCTTCAACATATTGTGGCACAACTTGTTGTTACATGTAACTTTCCTTTGTACCAATTTTTTCTTCTAGGATCTTCCACGCTTCCTTAGAAGATGTAGCTTTTTCTACCTTGCACAAAAAATTATCATCCAATGTCCATTTTATAAAATCCAATACTAAAGCATCACATACTTCATAATATGGGTTATTAGACTGGTACTCAATTATCTCTTTATTTCAAAGAAAATTTTGCATTTTGACAACTCAAAATTCATTTTTTTTACGAGTAAACATAGGAGGCGGTAGCAGATCCACACTACAATGATCAACTTTGATTTCTCTTCCATCTTCTGCTAGAATTCATGGTTCCTCAGTTGTAGTCTGAACCTCTCTAAATATGGCACTGATCTCTACCTCTTCTTTTTTATTATTTTTCTTCATCTGCTTCAATTGTGATTTACGACCCATGATTGTTGTATTCCTTCTATATTATGGTTGCTTTCCTTATTGCAGAAGGCTTCCTTCCATATCACCCCTGAAAAAAAATGATTTTCAATATGCGCCTTGGTAAGGCACAATATTCACTGGATTCACGTACACAAAGAGATTTTTCCGAACCCCAAACACCGTCATTCTTGACAAATCAGAAAAAAAATTATAGATGAACAAACCTTTGCAAAGTCCTAAACTCTCTTTCCAATAAAACCCTTTTCCTTATTTTTTTTTCTCTTTTTTTGTTAAATCACTTTAAAAAATCTATCTATAAATCTTCATGAACCTTCATAAACTTTATAACACTACATTTTCAAACCTTTTCATACTATGCATCCCTTCTTTTTTGTTCCATAGGGTCTTGAATAGACGGTGATTGGGTGCATTGTTAAAATAATCCTAGATGTTAAGTCACTAGTTCAATTCTCTGACCTATTTGGGTGTTATTCTTGGACATGACCATGATGTAGCATTACTAATGACGAACTTACCAAAAAAAAACCTCCTTTTTAAAAGAGAAGCTATTATCAATCGCAGGCTGACTTTTCAAAGCTCTTGACAGCGTAGAAATTCCACTCCAAAGAACTCACGGTTGTAGCCATGGCAAGTGCTACAACTCTATTTAATAAATGATGGGACGACTCGTTCACTTCCATGTGAATGCAACAATGATGGTTTACATGGGCTTTGGCCCTCACTCTTTTCAAGAAAAAAATCGACGGCTTATTGCTTGTTGGCAGCGAAAAAAACTTTAACTTTTTATTCTCGACCTTTCCCTCTAGGCCATGATTTATCACTCACACAATGCAACTCAGAAAGATGTGGGTGCAGACTCTTAGGCCCCTTAGATCCTTTAGCTTTCCCTTGTACCCTTCAACTTGATCTCAGCTCTAATACCAATTTGATGGAAAGGCAAAGGAGGGAAAAAATAAATTCACACATAAAACAATCTTATATTCCTAAAAATTTCTCACATACGCATTCACTGAGTTGCAACTCTTGTCTCTTCTAGGCTCATACATTTCATAATGGCCCAACCGCAGGTATATAAAGCCATAACTTACTAAATATGGAATCATGTGATTTCTAACTAGACTTGAATCAACTCTTGCTAACTTGTTCATGGGAACAATCACTAAATTAGACTTTTTGAAATATAAATTGAATTCAAATTAACTCACACTAACTCAAATTAACTCACACTCTTAAAATAGATTTCCCTACACGCAGGAGTAATTACTATTTCCAATAAATTCAAACTCTCTCCGAACGCTCCTATCCTATTCTGCTTTATTCTATTACCAATGTACAATGTGACCCCCACTACCTAGATTATGTGGTGCGACCTGAATGGCCATCAAGCTCTTTTGAGATTTAACCAAACCACTCGCTCCAACGTCCAATACCGCCTTTGGTGCATCCCCACTTTCTTCCTCTGGAATCGTAAATGCCAGAGTTTAACTAGGAAGGATGAGAAACTCCTATATTATCTCTCTCTCTCCAAGGGGAGCGTGACAACATGGCTCGTGACAAATATTACCTTATAAACTAGGACCCTAGGGAGAGAACACTGTTTCCTTTCTCGCGTCAGAGTTTTCTCCATAATGCAGTTGTCAGCTTAGAGGTAGGCGTGGAAAGGGCCACTTTGACAACAAAATATAGTTTAAGCTATTGCTTCTTTATTTAGGCGTAGCATATTTAACGCTAGGCCAGAGGTATACTAAAAGCTAGGAGTAACTAATGTCGGATGTCAACTTGGATATTATATCAACTTAAAAAACATTAATTTTTTTTCAGCTGACTATTATTTCCATTTGATTTGTTGAAAAGTAATGGAAAATGGCTTGTAGTTCCCATAAATCGATTGAACAAAGTGAAGGAAAGGTTGAACCTCGATTTCAAGAGACCACCGATTTGTAGATGGGGAAGAGTCAAGTGCTTTTGGGCCAATGGATCGGTCCCAACCATGGTCACATGAGCCTACTTTATTAAAATAATCATGTACATCCAAAAGTCTTTGGACTCTGTTGTTGTGGAGTATGTCATAGAACTGCTTTTGTTTGGATAAGAGTTCGTCTTCCTTGGACATAAGGAAACAGGTTAACGACCTAAGACCGAGAGGCATCTGGCAGGAGTGAAAGCCTTCTCCGTTATGGACCACCAGCAGGTTATTACAGGTGGCATGGTTTTCCTTGATAACGGTGATGAGTTAAACCGACATTCAGGTTATTACAGGTGGTGTGGTTTTCCTTGATAAAGGTGATGAGGCAAACCAACATTCACGGATAGCAGCCAGAGATGGCTGTCCTCATTGTTGCTTTGACACCTAAATTTGATAGGTTTTTCCACCTTCGAAGAAGAAAAAAGAAAAAAAAGAAAATCTCAAAATCGCCTCTAAAAATTCAGAGAGGGATGGAAAACATACATATATGCAAACATCTTACAAATTCCACTATCACTCTAATGAATTACATTTATCCAACTTATCTTCTAAAATTAATATTTTATTGTAAAAATCAAACAACATGTAACTACATATATGCAGATCCGATAAAATAGACACACAAAAATAGTATCTTATGAGCTATCTTATTCCTTCCGTCCATGCGAGAACAAAACAACTTTCTTTTTAATGTCTCTCAAGAAAAATTTTCAAAAATCAACTGGAAATGTCCAATCACATTTGTTTTGGGTGACACTAAACATAGCAATCACGACAAGTGCAACTGACTATATTGTAAGAAACATTCCCAGCTATTCATCCTTCTAACGAATCCCTGGAACTTACTACGGTTTAAAATATTAAAAAAAATCTAACACCCAGTCAAAATTCTTATTGGTTGATTCTTACATGGTCCATTGATTATTGACAAAAGTTAGAAGGCATGTGTCACCAATACTTATGTGTGCAGACTATGCCTAATTCACAATCGATACTTAGTTTGTTCTTCGCAACTGAGTAAAATTCATTCATCCTTTATACTTAATGAAAGCCCATACTCAATCATTATCCATTAGCAATTATAAAACAAGAACATCAACGTTTGCACAAGTATAAAGGGGAGGGGCAACTCCCCGTAACGTCAGTTTGCCCAACCGTTTTATTAAGAATATCGATTTACAACACAAGTGTGCTTGGAAAATCTCCAAGCCAACACTTAGCCAATTTTACAATATGAGGCATAGAACTGCCTTACAACATCTTGTGCACCTCTTGAACGAAGGGCGGTGCTCACGCGAGTCATCTAACACCCTTACCCAAGTCCTGCACAAAACCTGCAACCAACTCCTGGCACGCCTTGCCAACCTTCGAACTGTTCTACAAGAAGTAACAAGTCACAGCCTTCCTCAAGTAGTGCACATGAGAAATGCACACTCCTGCACTTCTGCGCACTTCTCCTTGTCTCTTGTGCGAAGATGAAAAGAGCTATGCGAGTTGCGTTCCTCCAAATGAGCTCCATCGCTTGTATGTATATAGGTTTCCAGCACGGTTGAGTGTGGGGGTGGTCACCCCTTGGCCGACCCCCAAATCATCACAAACGCGCCCCAAAACCACAATGTAGCGGTTGGCCTTGTCCTCACTCAAGTCCCTCTCACCGCCATATAAATCTTCCAACGTTCGGCCACTTCTCCAAGTCGCTCGTTCGCTGTCCTGGTATTGTCACATTTTCTGCGGTCGTAACGTCACATTTCGTGTGACGGTGCCTTCATGCGCCCGTTTGGCACGCGCCCGTCGTGCACGCCCGCCCGTCACATTCCTCTAGGGTGTTACATTCTCCTCCACCTGAAGTCGTTGTCGTCCTCGACAACATCCCAACTCCAAGCATCAATCCATGATGTCAACTCCCCTCACATAAGGCAAACATCCCTGCAACATATGTAGGCCTCCATCTCCACCATGTCTCATCTATGTGACCAAATGTCACCAAGATAGTCCATACCGAAGTATGTCATAGATGTCCATGATCGTCGACCACTTGCCACAATCTCTCCATGCTGTTCTCCATCGTGAAAGGCTGATCCTTTCAACATCAAGCTACACGTCCACTGCAACAAAGTGTCCACTCCATCATGTGCATCATCTCCATCATGTGCATCGTCTCCATCATGTGCAAAATGCCCATGATATGTCAACAAGTGTTAACACACCTCAACCATGTGCCAACATCTCATCTCAACAATCGAAAGTCCTCTCAATCCATGATAATCAACCATCATGTCACAATCTCCACATGCTGCTCCACCGTGGAAGGCTGGCCCCTCCATCTCAAGCTACATGCTTATTGCAACATATCATGTTGACCCCATCATGTGTCATTCCCATGTGAACCTGTTGCCATGATACTCCAACACAATGTCAACATATCTCTGTACATTGGATCCCCTCATGACTCGAACTAGTCGAGTGATCAATCCAACTACCACGCTCATACCATGAGAATGCACCTCATGCCACCATCAGTTGTTCCTCAAAGCATGCCTGTCACATCCTGAACTCGATCAAGAATCCATCCTCATAAGTAAACCATGCTCAGGTCCATGAAGTAGTCCTCATCTCATCTGCAACATGTCCATGATATTTGGTACCAATGTGCTATATGAAATTAGTCACATCTTTCCCAACATCATCCATAAGTGTGCCTCCTCCATATGAAGAGACCATCTCATCAATCCCCAACTCTCGGTTGGCCACATCCATGTCCATGAAGCCATCTCCATCACATCTGCAATGTGCCATCCCTCAAGTCTCCAAGTGCTCTAAGAGAACACTTCTCCCTCAAGTGTCAAGTGTCCCAAGAGAGCACCTCATCACCAAGTCAAGTGCCTCAAGAGAACACCTTTCTCATGTCTCCATGTGCTGCCCATGATCAAAGATCAATCAACTCCCATGTGTAAAAGTAGTTGAGTCTCAGCTCAACCCATACCCAAGTGTAGCCACCAAGGTATCATCATCATCGTGACTCCATCAGCTCAAAGTGTCTCATATCGATCATCCACATCAAGTCACTCTTTCAAGCCATGCCCATACATGGGGTTTGAAAGTGTGCATCCCATACTGCACCAAAGACTCTGCCCTCAGCTCCTCAATGCATCAGATCCTCCAAGTCCACCATGTATGAAGTCCCCTAGAAGTCACAACAATCTCATGTCATCATGAGCTCCATAAGCCATCCTCAACCAACACTTTAGCAAGCATACAAGTCTCCACCCAAAGGTCTCTGCAAGATGCCTCAGCTCTCCATGTAGTAAGAATGCCCCATAGTCTACTCACAACTCCATCCAAGTCCATGGCCTTGTTGTACAAGAGTGCACAGCCTCTCCATCGACTCATAAGTAAAATATCTCCATGTCACATCGGCAAATCCATCTGCACAACATCCTTGCCTTGGAACTCCTTATCGAATGTCCATAAGTGACATCTCCACAAGTGCACCTACAATACGTCCCTGCATAAGACTGTCATGCTCCATGTCTCCAACCTAATGTCCATGTATTCCACCCAAGTAGGCTCATCACAACCATCGGTCATCCCTATCCAAGCTTCCATCTTTGGTTTAGTGAACTCGGTCACCAACCATATCATCATGTCATGAGTTTCCTTCATCATAGCTCCTCCACCTAAGTGTCACCAAGACTATGAGAATTCTACCCAAAACATCATCATCATATGAGTCTCTCCATCATAGCTCCTCCACCAAAGTTTCCATCAAGACTATCTCTTGGTCTCGGTCATGAGAAGTCCACCCAATCTTTGCCATTACGAGTCCCTTCCATCATAGCTCCTCCACCAAAGTGTCACCAAGACTATCTCTTGGTCTCGGCCATGAGAAGTCCACCCAAGCTTTGTCATTACGAGTCCCTTCCATCATAGCTCCTCCACCAAAGTGTCACCAAGACTATCTCTTGGTCTCGGCCATGAGAAGTCCACCCAAGAGTGTGCCCTTCAAACTGTCCATGGGTCATGTCGGGCACTTAGCCATGTGGCTAAAGCACAACCCAATCATCCACAACGATCATCAAGTTCCACCCTTGTCACGGGCCTTTTTACCTTCTACCACAAGGTCAAAAACAACCCCAACAAGTCCTGCAAACATCAACAATCCTTGTTTATCCATACAAGGTCTCATCATGAACATCTATGGTAAGATGCTCCCTAGCATTGGCAAACTGGCTTTGCCCTTCCCTGCACACGGTCCATCTACCAAATGCTAAAATGAAACACATGTATCAATAGTACTTACATCACCATGAGGTTCCTCCATGAGAGTACCCTCATCCATACATGTCTGCAAACTGCACGATCCTGGTCCAACTTGATCAATCTCAAGTTCATCCTCGGTCACGGTCATGTCTGCAACATCTTTGGTCATCAAGACTTCCTCTTCCTTGGTAGCACAATCTGCAACTCCAACTTGCTCCATTGTCCAACCAAGTTGAAGAAGCTCATCCTCAACGTTTTTCTCCAAGGTTGCAAGCTTCTCTCAAATGCGGGGATTTTCCTTTTTGAACCGCTTCAACCTGTATAAGGTAAGCAAGAACTTCCCTTCACATTCTTCCAAACTTGCCATGCCTTGTTCTTCACCGTTACGAGCAACCTTGCTCAACCGAGCCTTGCAAGACTCCTCCAAGTCTTTAGACTAGCTCTGATACCAACTGTCACGCCCCCGAGCTTACGGTGGTCTTCCAACCGTGCCAGCGAGGTGAGGCACCACCCCACACTTTCTTTTTACCAATACTTATGTGTGCGGACTACGCCTAATTCACAATCGATACTTAGTTTGTTCTTCGCAACCAAGTAAAATGCATTTATCCTTTATACTTAATGAAAGCCCATACTCATTCATTATCCATTAGAAATTATAAAACAAGAACATCAACAATTGCACAAGTATAAAGGGGAGGGGCAACTCCCCGTAACGTGAGTCTGCCCAACCGTTTTATTAAGAATATCGATTTACAACACAAGTGTGCTTGGCAAATCTCCAAGCCAACACTTAGCCAATTTTACAATATGAGGCATAGAACTGCCTTACAACATCTTGTGCACCTCTTGCACGAAGGGCGGTGCTCACCAGAGTCACCTAACACCCTTACCCAAGCCCTGCACAAAACTTGCAACCAACTCCTGGCACACCTTGCCAACCTTTGAACCGTTCTACAAGAAGTAACAAGTCACAACCTTCCTCAAGTAGTGCGCATGAGAAATGCGCACTCCTGCACTTCTGCGCACTTCTCCTTGTCTCTTGTGCGAAGATGAAAAGAGCTATGTGAGTTGCGTTCCTCCAAATGAGCTCCATTGCTTGTATGTATATAGGTTTCCAGCACGGTTGAGTGTGGGGGTGGTCGCCCCTTGGCCGACCCCCAAATCATCACAAACGCGCCCCGAAACCACAATGTAGTGGTCGGCCTTGCCCTCATGCAAGCCCCTCTCACCGCCATATAAATCTTCCAATGTTCGGCCACTTCTCCAAGTCGCTCGTTCGCTGTCCTGGTATTGTCGCATTTTCTGCGGTCGTAACGTCACATTTCGTGCGACGGTGCCTTCGTGCGCTCGTTTGGTACGCGCCCGTCGTGCGCGCCCACCCGTCGCATTCCTCTAGGGCTTTACAGCATGCCTCCAACGAATCTGAAAAAGAATGCAATATCATGGACTTCTTCGTTATCATGCTTTTGTAATCCCATCTAATATTTTCGAGGAGATCATTATGTTGATCTTAACAAATTCTTACATTGGATTTTCTCCATTGTCATGTTTTTGCAATCCCGTCTAATATTTTTGAGGATATCATTATGTTGATCTGAACAGATTCTTAAATTGGGCACATCCGCATAAATAAATACAAAATGCATTAATCTAGCTGAAACATCCTACTTTATAACAAAAAATTATCAATATTTTATTTTACTATTTGATAAGTGTTGGGTTACTATCTTCTGGGGCATGGGTGTGGATGTGGGGCTCATATCTGGATGAACCCTTCAGAGGTGTATAACTTTTGTTGGTATGGAGGAGTTGATCTCAATTGCAGGGCATAATTGGTTGTCCTTTGAGGTTGCTACATTGTGCCTTCTGACTGACAACTGATAAGGTTTTTGGTTGTTGGGATGTATGGACAATCATTCAATGGATTCAGGGGCCAATGCTCTCAAAGTTCCCTGGTTGGTTAACTGGATGGAGATTACTAGGTCACTTCTCCCTTTTTCTTTTTTCTTGACATCTCCTTTCACCACATGTTTAGACAGAAGAATCAGATTGCTGACGCTCTGTCCAAATATGGCCATTCCATCTTTCCTGGGTAATTTTTTATGAACATGTCATCCACAACTCTGTTCATGGCTGAAGTTTTTTTGAGGTGTAAGCATGCTGCTCTGCAATGCTCTATTTTGTGAAGGAGGCTCTGTTTGTTCCCTTCCATATCTGGTCGGTTACCTAATACTTTGCTACTTTCTGCTATATTTGATCTTCAATTTTTGTATTCTCACTTAGACTGTTTCTGGGGTCAGTGATGACCTAGCATTGATTGTTGCTTCTCATGGCCCTGTTTTTGAGCTAATTGCATTGTGGTATGTTGGTTTTGCTGATCGGTCATCCAGCAAAGAACCATGTAAACGTAAACGGCTTTATTCATAATGAAGAGACTGCGTGACTTTATTTATAACGAAGAGACTATGTTCTTTTCCTATGGAAAAAAAAAAAGTGCTAGGTTATATTTTTTAGTGCTAGGTTATTATTTTTTGAGATGTAGAGATGTGATGCTCTAACTAAGGATTAAAACGTTTAACAATTAGATTTATTTTTATTTAATGTTGTTCACTCCCACCTTGTGGTCAAAGAGAATTGATTCTGTGATTTCTGATTAATAAGAAGTTATGCCAAATTAAGCTACTCAACAAAATTATGAAAATTATTTTTTATTAATGAAATATTAATTAATTAATTTTGAATTCTTAATATTGTTTTAACTTAATGTTATTCACTCTCACCTTCCTAACTAATAAGGAGAATTGACCCTGGGATTTTTTAATTTTTAGTAGTGAGATATTTTAGTGACATGACTTCCAACAATTACACTACCCATCAATATTATATATATAAAAAAGTTATTAATAAAATATTAATTCTTTTATTTCTGAATTCTAAATATTGTTATTATTTAATGTTGTTCCCTCCTATCTTATTAGCTTGTCAAAAGAATGGCCCTTGTAATTTTTTATTAGTGAGATGTTTTATACCATAAACTCGATCTAATATTTTTATTAATAAAATATTAATTAATTCATTTTTAAATTCTAGATAAAAAAATGAAGGATGCCACCCTTATCCTGGAGTCTCCATACAAACAACGCCCAACATTCGTGCAGGTGGTGTTTTTTGTGGCAGGTTCCAAACACAAATGCTACTGCAGTCATATAAATTTTAATATCGTGTTTTTTTAATGGTCTTCTTAATGGAACGCAACATGTGAGATTCTCCAACTCAAATTGGATTAATTACGCAAGTGAGCATGGACCGATATATTCCTCAGTTGAAAAAATTACTATTGAAAAAATTAATAATAAAAAGAAAATTTAGCAATGTTCACTTCAAGATTCTCGGAAACGTCATTCTCAGAACTGGCCGTTCCCACGGTATTGTAAAACGAAATTTCCAACCATATCGTTGATGATCTGTCATTTTCTATGGAACTGGCAATTGCTACGGTATTGTAAAATAAAATTTCCAACCGGCCCGTATATACTATAAACTACTGCGGGAAGCTATACAACTAGCTCAGCTCCTGCCTTTCATGGCTTTGCCTCTGGATTTTTCCAGCTTTGCTTCTGGTTCTGATGCATTTTAGTGGCCTAATAGGATGATCTGTCATTTTCTATGGAACTGGCAATTGCTACGGTATTGTAAAATAAAATTTCCAACCGGCCCGTATATACTATAAACTACTGCGGGAAGCTATACAACTAGCTCAACTCCTGCCTTTCCTGGCTTTGCCTCTGGTTTTTTCCAGCTTTGCTTCTGGTTCTGATGCATTTTAGTGGCCTAATAGGATGATCTGTCATTTTCTATGGAACTGGCAATTGCTACGGTATTGTAAAATAAAATTTCCAACCGGCCCGTATATACTATAAACTACTGCGGGAAGCTATACAACTAGCTCAGCTCCTGCCTTTCATGGCTTTGCCTCTGGATTTTTCCAGCTTTGCTTCTGGTTCTGATGCATTTTAGTGGCCTAATAGGAGCTAGAAAGTACAAAGATTTTGGCCGAGTTGGAGCCAAATACGTTCAACGTATTCAAGAGGAAAAAATAGCTATAAAATATCCTTTCCCATCCATACCAGATTGCTCCACAAAATACTTTCATTATGTAGAAATAACATAGCCATACCCTAGCCGCATTTATCAATGGAATGATGTAATATATTAAAAAAAAATTTTACACTTACTTTTTCAAATTTAAGACATATATTATAAATGTTATAGTACGGTATTATAGTATTATTTTTAACAAAAATCTAATAATTAAACTTATAGATAATGCATTATTATTTCAATATATTAATAAATTAATTTTTAATTGACCATTTAACCGTTTCTATAAAATTAATTACAAATTAATTATAAATTAGTGTAATAATAATATCAAACAGGGCTTTTAAGAAGATTAGGTTTAAAATATTAGAATTTACATTTATATTTAGGTTAGATTTAATCAACTAATTAAATAAATATTAACATATACATATGCACATATTTTTACGTATAATAGGGTAATAGTTGAATTTAAATAAATGAATTTTTTTTACCAGATTAACCTAGCTTTGAATATAATAATATTTTAATTTTAAATTAACGAGAGGTCGTTTGACTGGGGTTCCTGTTTGATAAAGTAGTTGTTGGAGTGTTTTAGCCGTTGGAGTCTCTGCATGGACTATTTAAAACGCTGAGCTAGATCTGTATTTTCAACTTGTCGTGACGATGAACCACATTGGTTGGTTCGAAACGCGTTGGCAGAAATCTTTCTTATGTGATTTACGCTGAAGCTTTCTCCTTATAACTATGACAAATCACAGAAGTCTCAATTCTACAATTAAATTATATTAAAGATTATAATCTAGAATATTTTTTTTTTTTTTAATAAATAAAATCTTTGTGTGGGCCTAGAGTATGTCTTAAAATTATTTTTACTTGGCAAAATGTTCATCTTCTTCGGACCTAAGGAAATAGGTTAACAACCCAAGGTCCAAAGGCATATGGAAGAAGTGAAAGCTTGCCCCCTTACGACCACCAGTGGGTTATTCCAGGTGGTGTGGTTTTCCTCGAATAATGAATAATGGTGTTCAGTAGACCTACATTTGCATTAGTGATTGTTTCCCTCAATGTTGGTTTGACAATTAAGTTACATAGGTTTTCCTAATGTATAAAAAAAATACATTTATGCTTTTATACCTTCACTAAGATTATAATAAAAAATATTTTAATTTGACTATTTTAAAATATAATTTTTATTAACATATTCTTAAATTTTTTACTTTTATCAAAATTAATAAAAAAATATATCCTATAGTTTGTTATTTTTAAATAATACTTTTAACCCACTGTAATATAACAATAATGAAAAATTATATTTAATTTTTTAATTAATGATTTATGCTTTAAAGTTTTAATAACATTTATATTAAATATGTTACAAATCTAATAATAAGGCTAGGATTATCATCCTATGGGGAGTTGTCTTTTATGTTAGGAAAACAAAATTTTCCTTGCCTTTGCTTATTAATTGGATGAAACGTATTAACAAAATGATTGATTCTTTTCAGCACCTAACTTTTGAACATATCTATAAGGAGTAGAAAATTGTCACATATGCCTTATCAAAACAAGGTTGCAACATTCCTCATGGAGTGATCACTTACACATCTTTCTTCAATGACTCTCTTCTTCATCGAGTAGGATACTTTCCAATGACACGGAATCATAGTGTTAAGATGAAAATTTGTCTTTTTTCATATGAGTCTTTTCATATGAAAATGCTAACGCTAGAAATTCTAAAAGACGTTGTATTAACTAAATGTTGTGACTGCTCATGAACAAGATCATGTGGACATATTTTTTGGGTATATAAGGAGATCAATCGATAGGATGCAAGAAATCTTACATGAAAATAGAAAATTTACCAATAATAAGGGATACGAAGTTTATAAGATTCATAATGTAAATGAAAACAAATTTTATAATAGAAAGTTAGTTATTTTTTTTCTTTTTGAGAAAAAAGTCATGTCATGTTCTATTAAGCATTTTTAGTCTGTCAAAATACATCATAATAATAATAATTAACTTGACCCTGTCTTCCCCCAGATGTGGGTGACACAAATGAATTAAATGTTATTCATGACAGATCGTAAGAGCAGGTATTGCCAACTGCAGGGCAACGTGGCTTCCCAGGATCTCACCTTGTGCAAGAAGGATAGTCTTAATAAGGATGGATATGGTAGGATTTCAAAATTAATGGTGTGCTCTGTTTGAAGCAAAGCTGTTGTAGTTATAATCATGGCAATCCTATTTATTCCCTTCACAATTCGCGTTCAGTCCTCTTGCTCTGGGCCTTGGTTTGATGCGGTTTTTAGCGGCAAGTAGGTCTTTGTTAATAGAGGCAAGCTCCGTGCCAGCTCTTTGTTATCCTGGAGGTGGTACTACTATGCTAAGGGTCCCCACGGCAGGATCAACGCTGCTTTAAGGGGTAAGCTTTCTAAAGCTCTAGAATTTAGAATTGGGTGATTCTCATCTTCGTCTCAGGCATACTCTGTGCACTTGTATCGATCTCTGGCTTAGCCCTTTTGTCCTCCCGTCGTTGTTTCTGGTTACTCAGTCCCTTCCCCTTCGCTCCTCATCATGGTTCGCCAGTGTGGGAGGAATCGTTCCGGGGGGTGACATGATAGCGGCAAACGTTCGTTGGCTAGCTGTTCTGTGGACCCTGAACAGTCTCCTATCAATCTCCCCTCCTCTCATGTGAATGTGCCTCCTCTGAGCCCTGTCCACAAGCCAACTCCGAATAGTGCTTTCCAAACCACTCATTTCAAATTATAAAGAAATCTTAGCAGGCCTTTGATCACTGCTCATATCACTATTATCCTCTCGGAAGAAGAAAACCAGCTCTATCCTCTGTCGTGCATGGCTCCTGAGCCTTCTCAAAGTAGTGAGCAATTAACGGATGGGGGAAGCTAGGAGAATCGTATGAGTGATAAGCTTGGCCAGGATGAAGTTCCCAGAGTCATTCCGCCTCTTGAAGACAATATCCCAGCGGCTGGGGAAGGGATTTTTCGAGCCACTAATCATACCTTGGCGAACCCAGCCGGCGAGAAGGATGACAGTGAAGACTTGTGGATTGGCAGTGCGTGTCAGGTAGCGGAGAAGACTCCTGGTGAGGATGTGGAAGTTTAAGGCCACCTGGGTCTGTTTTTTCTCTCTTTTTGGTTTTGCTATCACTCAGATGACTACTTCTAGGCCATTCTATTTACAGTCATGGTTCTGCATCTTCAACCGGCTGATTTTGTTTCCCTCCAGGGTAGTGGAAGTTTAATTACCGTCTGGTTTGCCACGGACATTGGCTCTCTTGCTTTCATGTTTCTTCCTATGTTCTACTAGTCTATCTCTGGGTTCTATATTTGTCTTCTAGATTTTTGTAACTGGTCTCCCAAGGTTCCTTCTATACTGGGGCAGTTTTGTTGTGTTGAGTACTCTCGGGTACTTTATCTGAGGCCTCAACTCCTTGTAAAATTATTTTACTTTTCAGTTAATAGATTTTAGTCTTTGCCGAGAAAAAAAAAAAACTTGACCCTGTCTTCCATGGTGTAGCAGAGAGAAAGAACAAAACAATTATAAATATGGAAAGAAGGATATTGAAAGGAAGAAACTTGTCTAATGAGTATTGGATAGAAGTATTTGCATGCATTATTTATGTGATAAACAAATCTCTTACAAAGAGTGTGATGAATAGATTTCCAAAAGAAGCATGGTCAAGTATGCCTTGTCATTGTATCTCATTTCAGGGTGTTTGGATGTGTATCATATGCCCATGTACCTAAAGAGCTAAGAGGAAAGCTAAATGATAAAAGTGAAAAATTAATATTTACTGGTTATGGTGAGCAATCAAAAGCTTATAAATTGTATAATCCTATCACCTAGAAGACTATAATCAACAGAGATGTTGTGTTCAAAGAAGAAGAGTCATGGAATGGGAGTGCAAACAAAACAGTTGATGCAAGAGTACTACTGATGGAATAAAAGGATGTAGCAGAAAATGAGCAACATGTGTCACAGGAGATGATACCAAACAAAGTCAGGCCAGCAACGAATCTAAGGTTTTTTGAACAACATGGATCTCCAAGTAGATCAACAAATAAAAATGCTCCCATCTATAAATCAAGTGATGAATCAAGCAATGGTAAGGGGAAAATGAGAAGTCTACAAGGTATTCATGATGATTTGGATATTAGTTCAAATTTTGCATTTTTTTCATTTCGGCCTTCATTATTTGAAGAAGCTATCAAAGATAAGAATTGGGTGCAAGTTATCGATGAAGAAATAGAATATATAGAAAATAATGATACTTGGGTTTTGGTTGATTTACCAAAAGATAAAAATATCATTAGTGTGAAATGGGTGTATAAGACAAAGTTGAATGAAAAAGGAGAGATTGACAGATTTAAAGCAAGGCTTGTAGCGAAAGGGTTATCACATTAAATGAGTATAGACTTTGGAGAAACATTTTCTCGGGTAGCCATATCGGATATTATAAGAGCCGTCTTAGCAACAATAGCTCAGAACAAGTGGAAAGTGTATCAAATGGATGTGAAATTAGCCTTCTTAAATGGAATCCTAGAAGAAGAAATCTATGTGCAGCAACCTCTAGCTTATGAAGTTGAAGGCCAAGAAGATAAAGTTTACAGATTGAAGAAAACACTCTATGGACTCAAATAAGCTATAAGAGCCTCGAATAGTATAATTGACATTTATATAGTAGAATTGACAACTTATTTTATAAACATTCATTTCAAATTACACAGACTATTGGTCTAGGAAACCATAATTTAAAATGTTAGTATTTTTTATATGAGTAGTTTAACTAATATATTAAATAGTTCTTTCGTGATCATTTTTTATTGTCAATCTGTCCAAAATCATATACAATATTTTTTTGTAGGCTTGGCAGGTCTACATCTTCATCATGTCCAATATGTCACCCCGCGATCGGGGCAGGGAATTGAACCAACGACTTCACATCAAGGAGTGCCTTAATAGAGCACCTGATCACTATCTATCCAAAACCCCGTGGACAAATTTTTAGAAATCATATGTTTAGGTTGTTTAATTTGCAAAAATCAACTGCTTCAAGCATTGAATCAATTTATTCATTCAAAAAAGGTATTTTAAACATTAATAAAGCCATTTATTTGCTTGTTAAACTATTTTTTTTATATTTAATCAA